>VSMD01122521.1:0-47173 GCA_008750895.1 Mirza zaza
GGGGGGGGGGGGGGGGGGGGGGGGGGGGGGGGGGGGGGGGGGGGGGGGGGGGGGGGGGGGGGATGCAGGAAAGAAAACGTTCCCGAGGCGCCGGGTATCCGGGCTGAGCGGCGTTTTACCCTCCCAGAGACTTTCCAAGACAGGGAAACGGAAGCACTGAGAGGCCGAGTCACTCGCCAAGGGGTGCACAGGGTGGGGTGGGGACCCAGGCAGACAGAGCGTCAGGAGGGGGCGCCGGGCACTGCTGGGGGCTGTGCCACTGGCCAGTCCCTCGGGGTTGACCTCGGTATCCCGTCCAGCCTGAAAACAATATGCTTTTAAGTGATCCTGGTTTAGTGCCGTTTTCAGGGTTTGAAGTAGTAAGAGAACAGACACTGGGGAAGGCGCTGCAGGCTCAAGTTCTAGAAAACCATGGAAAGAACCATCAGGTGGAACCGTGGCTAACGTCCTCTCTGGGACAACGGGAAGCGGGAGCCGCCTCGCTAGGTGTCTGTACCCGGAAAAGGTGCTGAAGGGGAGGTTTCCCGAGAAGATCACACCGCAGACCCTAACCGCAAACTGACTGCTCCACCCAGACGCCCGTGCCCTCATCCCCTTTGCATCTAAAAGGGGAGACCAGAAAGAGGTCGGGACACACTTTGGGAATAAATCTCAATCTCGTCTCTGGACTAGAACAGTCTTGAGGAGGAGGAAACCCCGGGACGAGCTGGGAGCAGAAAATGGAATCTCACGACTCTGGGAGCAGAAGTCTCAGCCATTGCCGGCGTCCGGGTTTAGACGCAGCAGCGGGGCAGGAACGGGCCTCCGGCCACCGGGCTTCCGAACACGGGACCTTGCTGGAAATTTCCTCGGGATGAACTAAACCCGTGGGCCCACGGTGCATGACAGAGTGTGGTTCCCAAGGAAACACGGACGCACACACGTGAGCGGCCAGCGGGACTGAACGTATGCAGCCTGGTGCCTCACCCGTCCCCCGAAGGGTCCTCCCGAGGGCAGCCCCCAGGACGCGGCAGAGCACGCGTGTCCGCTGGGACCCCACGCGGCTCGCTGAGACCCAGGCCCCTGCACGCCCCCCACTGGCCTCTCCAGATGGAACTACTGAACGTGCTCTGGGGGCCCCAAACCGAAGAGCATAGAACGTAAACACGACAGACGCTGGCGCCGACGGTCACTCTGCCGGATGGTGAGTCGGCCGGTCACTCGGCCGCACCGACGGGCCAGCTCGCCGGTCGCGCACACTGGGCGCTGCTCGGCACCGAGTGACGGGGAGCCTGGCGTGATCGGGGGAGGCCGCAAGAGGTAAAAGCAAAGGCCGCGCAGTGTCTTCAGAAATCAGGGCTGGAGGGGCAGGAGTGACAGTGTGGCTGTCGTAGACGGGGCATCCCCGGCTCCCTCTCTTACTGCCTGCACGCGCTCACCGCGTGTCTCATGGCTCTGCTCTGCCGAGGGGTCACTACTCTGGGGCGGGGGCGGGAGCGGGGGGCCCTCCCACGCAGCAGCCGGGGCCCTGGCGGGCGCCCTACCTTAATGCCGGCGTTCCGCAGGGTCTCCAGCGTGGGCCGCACGTCCGCCTGCAGCTGGTCCTCCACGCCCGTCAGGCACAGCAGCTCCATCTCCATCTCCAGGCTCTCGATCACTGTGGCCACTTTGAGGGAGCGGTCGTGCACGCTCAGCTTGGCCTGGACGTAGCGCGCCTGGGACACACAGCAGACGTCGCCGCTTAGGGTGGGCGAGGCCGGGCTGACCCAGTGGTGCGGAGAGCGATGTCCACGCCTAATCCCACTGCGGCAGGTGGGCTGGGACCCCACGGGGAGGAACAGGCTCCCTGCCCGATCCCGAGTCACGAGTGCAGACACAGAGTGCGACAGACCCGGTCCCACCCTGTGCTCTACGCTCGCCTGCTCCGACACTTCCAGCAAGTCCCTTAACTTCCCCGAGCCTCGCTTGCTTCCGATCACAAAATGGCAACGACAGCGCCAACCTCACGGGGTTGTCTCAAGGGCTAGCACAACCCGGATCTGCAGACAGACGAGGTGCCTCCCACACACGCAGGCACCCCGAAACCCCGAACTCCAGGGTGCCCCGTTTCCTAAAGACAAAGGCCCACTCCCGAAGATCAGAGCCCCAGCCCTCTGTTTATTGCCTCTTTATATCACATTAGCAAGAACCTGGAAGAAAATCTAAAACCCCCTAATGAACTTATTCAAAACATATGCTTTTGAAATTAAAGTCAGGTAGCATTTAGCGGAGGCAGAACGCTTGTTAAATAAAGGCTTACAGAGGACACACACACAAAGGAGTCAGACCTTCAGGGTCTCTCCGGGGGCGGCAGGGCAGGGGCCCAGGAAGCCGTCCCCTGGCCCCACCGTCCCCTGGCCCCACCGGCCCCCTGCACTCGGCTTTCCACCAAGCACCGGCACATGGAGTGAACAAGGCAAGGACCCCGCCCGCCCTCGGGGAACACACAATCCGTGGGACAAGATGACATGAACAATCAACCATCTAGTTCAACTCCGGCAGTTTTACAGCTGAAAGAAATCAGGGCTCCAAAAGGGTGATCTGTGCCCATTTTCCTGCAGGTATACTCTGTGCCAAGAACTAAAGCTTCGGGGATATAGGAGCAAACCGGACTCATAAAGTCCCTGCCCTCAAAAAGACTTGATCCCAGAAAAATGATGGATAAGACAAATGTTAAAAAAAATAAATAAGGTCATTAAAGGGGATCATGAGCACGGTGAGGAACGCTGAATGGGGTGGGGGATGGAGAGAGACAGGCAGGCTGCCTCAGAGAGACAGTCCAGGAGGCCTTCTCTCGGGAGGCAGCGTGTGAGCTGCGGGGAGTGGGCCATGGAGCCCCGTAGGGGAAGAGCTCCAGGCAGAGAGAACAGCAAGTGCAAAGACCCTGTGGCAGCAGTGACCCCAGCATGCTCAGAAACGACGTCAGGACAGCTCGGCAGAATGAGCAGCGGGGGATGGGGAGGGGCGGGGGGGTCAGGGCTGCAGAAACAACGGAGAGGCCCCCACACCACTTACTTCGAAGTCCTGATACTGCTCCTCCGCTAGAGACTTCTTCGCCACCACGAGCACCCGCAGCCCTTCCCGGGCCATGTTGCCGCACTGGAAGGCAGACGGCGTCGGTGAGAGCTGTGCCCAGGGCTGGGCCCCAGGGACCCCGACTGTCCCCGGGGAGGGCCTGCACGCTGATGGGACGTCCCCCTCCCAAGCGGACGGACGGGGGAAAGGGCAAACCAGAAAACCGCTTTCCCCTAAGCCCATCTTCCCTGGAGTGACCCTTCCATAGGGGACGTTGCAGAGGGGCAGCCGTGGGCACAGCGTATGTGCTGGAATCTAAGTTAACGGTGTAATAAGACTTCACACGCAAATGTGGACTGCTGAATCGGTGGGAAAATCGAACACATGACAAAACCAGGTACATTTTCCCAAATGACCACCCTCAGTGACGGCTGAGGAGTGGCTGCCGCTGTGTGCTCCCAGGAAAGGTAGTTGTCAAGTGAAAAACATTCCAGTGTGTCTAACATGCTAAGTGCAACTGTCAGATAAACACATCCTGTTTTCTTCACCCCCGTTACCTGCCCGGCTCCTGCAGGCATTTGGGTGCAGACGCCCAAGTAGGAAATTACTAGTTATGATGTTACCAGAACGTCAGTGTCTGTTACGTGCACTTTGCACGCTGCCTAGCATGGGAGGGGACCCTGGAGCAGAAGGAGGGTGTTCGTTAGTTAGCAAAATGTGAATTTCCTGCCTGGACCTGAGAGATGGGACAAAAATGGCCCAAGACACCCGAGCGCTCCTTCCCTCCTGCCGCCGGCCCACCTGTGCACAGCACAAACACGTGGGCAGCCTCGGACGTGACCCCAGTTCCAAGATCCCCACCTCCTGGGACTCACACCCTTGTACAATCACCCCACTCCTTGAGTGTGTGCTGGACGTAGTGACTTGTCCCTGATGCACACAACGAGGCTGAAGTGAGGGGACATTGTGTCTGGGATCAGGTCACCAAAGACAGTGACTCTGCCTTCTGTGTCCTCTCCCCCTCCCTCACCTGCTCAGTCTGATGAAGCCAGTCACCAGGTCATGGCTGCCCCACGGAGAGGCAAGGGACAGAGGGTGGCCTCTGGCCAACAGCCGGCAAGAACCTGAGGCCCTCATCCAGCGGCCTGGAAGGAGCCGACTGCTGCCACAACCACCTAGTGAGCACGCAGGCGGATCCTGCCCCGGTTTGAGTCTGGAGTTGAGACCGCAGGCCTGGCTGACACCTTGACCGCAACCTGGGGGAGGCCCCGGAGCAGAGGACCCAGCTGAGCACACCTGCATCCCTGCCCCACAGGACCCACGGAAGGAAACGTGTGCTGTTTTAACCAGGGCAGTCTGTTACACAGCCACCGGTCACCACCGCAGAGGCCACCTCACTGTACCACGCAAGGCACTGCCTCTTCAGGACATGCTTCCGAGGCCTGGTTTTCACCCCCTGGCCAAGCTCACCTCTTCCTCCAGCCAGTCGTTGTACTGCACGATGCCGGCCATGACAACGTCCGCGCCCTTCATGTAGAACGTGATCTCTCCGGTCGATTCATCCTGGAGACAGAGGCCAGGAGGCATGAGTAACTGAAAGGAACACCCTCCGTCTGTAACGCCTGCTTCCCGTGACAGTGCACAGAGTGCACTTAACAGACACTAATGCTTTTTCACTTGGCTGAAGATGAAAAGTGAAAGGGGCCTCGCTTTGGGGCAAAAGCTGCGGAAAGCAAAAGAAAACTCAGAGCATTAGGAAAATTATTAAGTGATGCAAGCAGGATCAAAAGGACTTAAGCCCTTTGTTTTGAAGGTTATTACTGTTCTGACTGGCCTGGACTCCCACGTCATAATTTCAGACTCATACACAGGACTGCCAGTACCACCAAACCGTGCTCCATCGAAAGTTCAGGGCGGGTCGTGACCCAGGCCAGGGCTTCTCACCCTCGGCACCATGAACATTTGGGGCCAGGTGACTCTTTGCTCTGTGGGACCCTCCTGGCATTAAGTGACGTCCTGGCCTCGACATGCCAGGTGCCAGCAGCACCCCCATGGTGACAAGCAAAACGTCTCCAGACATTAGCAAATGCCTCCTGGGGGCACATGGTCTCAGTCGAGAACCAGTGATCTAGATAATTCCAGACACCTATGTCTATCTGGGGACGTGCCTAGAGCTCAAGCTGCCCGGAGTTTTAGGTCACCCTGACCGGGTTTTCTGGGAAGTAGGTAACACCACCGCACGGCACGGGCTCCCAGCTGTGTGCAGCTGGACAAGTGACTTCTTTTCCCTAAACCTCAGTCTCCTCATCTGTGAGACAGAAACTGTTGCCGCAGAGATTGCTGTGGCTGAGACGAGGTAATTCACACAGAGGAGCAGGTAGCCCCGGGCCAGGTACGCAGAAGGTGCCCACTCAGTGGTGGCGTCATTCCTGCTGGGACCAGAGTAACTTCTCCAGCCCCTCGATCGATCGCATTGCACGTGGAGAACGAGGCCTGGCCCAGGATTCTCAAGGCAGCAACTCTGCCCCCCAGAGGACACCTGGAAATGCCTGGCGACACTTCTGGCTGTCACACCCAGGGTGTGTTCCCCACATCTCAGTGCCCTGCCGCACACATGACAGCCAAGAATTCGCCCGGCTCCCGGCGGCCACGGTGCCGGGACTAAGAAATCCGGCTTGGAGGAAAGGGGGGGCACTGCCTCACTCCACCCGCCCCTCCGTGATTCGCGCCTCTGGGAGGGGAGGCAGCAGAGATGGGCGAGGAGACGGCGCCCGGCCACCAGCCCTGCGCCTACATTTCGCCACCGCGGAAAGCCCAGAATCGGTGCCTTTAACTTCTTCAGTAAATATGAAATAAATGCCCAAAGCCAAATTGGCGGTCTGGTTTCCTCTTTTAAATAACTCTCTCGCGCCCTCCCATCGCTGACGACCCTCTAGATCCACACGATGACTCACACAGCGTCCCCGGGCCAAGGCCAGGCGCCCGAGTTTTAAAGGCGAACGACCAACTGCACGTTTATCTCGGGCGGGCTGCTGCTCCGGCTGCTGGTGACTCAGGCCGGAGACAGCCGTGGGGGCCGAGCATGAAAGCATCGGGGTTTTTTCCCTTTCCCCTTCGCCCAAACGGCGCTTAACGACACGGCCGTAGGAAATCACGGCCCCCGACCCGGCTTCCTTTACTCTGGAAGGGGCTCAGGCTAGTTTAGAAGTTCTGTCCAATACAAATACTGTATCGACTATCTCCTCCCATGAGTCATTTCCTCCCACCGAGTTCATCCCAAGTTTATTTCGTTCCCATATTACGGCGAGATTACACCATAAATTTACAGAGATGGGCTGGCTGTGTGGCATTGTTTCGGGGCCTCATCTCTCCCCACCGTGGCCTCTGTCTGGCACCTGCTCAAAGGGCTCCTTTTAGTGGGACGACGGCAACGGTGGTATGATCTATGCCAACGACCCCGCTTCAGCATCCTGCATGGGAAGGGGGAGAAGGCACTGGAACATCTCGTGCACGACAAAAACAAAACAGAGATGCAACCTTCCTTCAGAAAGACGAGCACACAAGACCCAAAGAGACTGGCTTCTTCTAACCTTGCCGAGGAGACAGACATGCACGCAGAGAAATGACTTTGCTATGCGGATGCAGGCAGATGCCCCCAAGTGTCGTGCACGAGCTCACGCATGCTTAAAAGGTTTAATGGAACAGACAGGAGAGCGCCAAACTGTCAGCTGTCAGCAGTCGATAAACCAACCAGAGAGAAGTCTCAAAACTTCCTCACGTTGGGTACCTAGACAGTCGCGTTTGCATGTGGCACGCAGGTTACAGGAACATACCCGAACAGGGCTTCTCAGCCTCGGCTGGAGGAACAGGCGGGGCCTGGTCATTCTCTGCCGTGGAGTCAGCCCTGTGCAGTGCAGAATGCTGAGCACTAGAGGCCAGCAACACCCCCACCTGCGGGGAGGGGGGTGACATTTTCAAATGCCTCCAGGATGCAAAACACCACACCGGAGGGGTATCATGAGATTGTGCAAAGTGGGGAACAAGTCCGAAAGCCCTGGACACTCATTTCTACCCACCCAAAGCAAAGATAAAGAGAGGTTGGAAAATGAAAAATATCGGCAAAATAATATGTCTCTAATTAAAGTCAGCCTCGCAAAGACGGATGCTCACAGTGTTATTTTTATTAAGCCAAAAATGAGAAACAGCCTACGCAACCAAAAAAAAAGAAAAGTTAATGAAACAGGGGTACGTTCTCTCAGCAAAACGCCATACACACGTTAAAAAGCATTAAAATCACATTTTCATGGTGGGAGAAAATTCTTATCCTATACATACAGTTCCATGAGGGGGGAAGTTTAGAAAGCCTCTTATGGTGCCAATTCTATGAAAATGTGTGTGAACATTTACACTCCATATGCTTAGAAAAAAAGACTGAAAGGAAATCCCCTGAAAAGGTGAGAGTCTTAGGTGGTGAAAATGGAAATGAACAGTTTTAATCCCCTTTTCCTTACATATTTATTTGTTCTCAATGCCTTTACTATAAATGTTGATTTTTTTTTTTATAACCTGGGAAGGGGGGGTGCTCTGTCAAAAACAGACTTGCTCATCTGACGATGCCCCATACTTCTGGGCACAGGGTCCCTTTTCTCGCTGTGGGAAGACGCACGAGTCACCCCTCATAGGACATGCCGCGTGTGTGGGAACGAGAGCCCTTTAGGACCAAACGAGGGGTGGCGCACGCCACTCACTGATTCTAGCGTGGCCGACCCCGGGGACTCTCCCTTGATGATTCAGCCCTCCAAAGACCTCAGCGGAGCCCACGGCCCTAGAACTTAAAAAAAACAAGGGCTGGAACAAAATTAAAGTAGTTCCACAGGAGATAATGACCCTCATTCCCCCGGACACACCCACCCGCGGGATTTATGCCGCCGCTTCCAGACCACGACGTTCTCGCCCTCAGACGCGCGCCCTGTCGGGAAGCCCTGGGCGCAGGCCGGCGGGAAGGGCGCGGCTGCGGGAGAAGACGCTCCCTCCCCGCCCAGAGTCGCCAGGGGACGCATCTGGCAGGGTCTGAACGTGCCTACCGCCATCTGGACGCAAAAATCCCGTGACGTGGGATGCTCCAAAGCACGCTCGCGGGGTGCGTCACCGGGTCATCTGCACGGCAGCCGTGGTGGTGGGCAGGCTCCAAGACAGCTCACCACGGTCCTCCCCTCCTGGTGCTCCCGAGCCGACCCACGGAGGGGCCCACGCGGCAGCGAACCGCGAGCTAAGGCCCCACGGGCAGTCAAGAGCCCAGGCCCCCGTCCAGCAGCCCACCGGGAGCTGAGCTCTGCCCACGACGCTGGCGCTGTCTGGACTCGGACCCTGCAGAGCCGGAAGACCCAGCCACCCGCACCCGGATTCCTGGCCCACAGAGACCGGCAGATAATCTTTAACACAGCAAAACCTCCTTACTGAGACTCCAGCGGATGCCGGAGACCGCGGAAAGCACCGAACCCTATACACACTATGCTTTTTCCCTCTACACACATATCTTGGATGAAGCTTAATTTTTAAATTAGACTCCGTAAGGGATGAAGGACAAAAACTAATAAAATAGAGCAACGATAACAATATACCATAATAAAAGTAAGCTGAGGGTTACTTGAACACAAGCACTGCGATACTGCGACAGCCGATCCAATAACCCGGACAGCTGCCGAGTGACTAGCGGGTGGCAGTGTAGACAGCGTGGAGACGCTGGACAAAGAGAACATTCACATCCCCGGCGGACAAACCAAGACAACACAAGGCCTTCATCACGCTACTCGGGACGGCATGCAATTTGAAACTTATAAATTGTTTATTTCTGGAATTAATATTTAATATTTTTAATTATTTAAATATTTTTGTCCATTTAATATTTTTTTTGAACCGTAGTTGACTGTGGAACGTGAAACTACAGATAGGGTAGAGTCTCTATTGTTTTTTGAAGCCATCTAACATGGGGTCATCTGTTATGCAGCGATACATAATTAACGTACCACCCGAACACTGCCACAGGGGCTCTGTGAGCCTCCCAACTCTGTCTCGTCACACCCCAGACAGCTGAAGACAAACCCCAGCCCCTCTGTCCTCCAGCTGTGTGAACCCCGTGCAGGTTTTTTAGCCTCTCTCTACCTCGAATTTCTCCTCTGGCCAATGTCGATCACAATGGTGCCGACCTCACTGCGTTATGGTCAGAATCAAATGAGTTACTTTATGCACATCACTTCGAACAGCCTCTGGCACACGATCAGCACCACTTACATGTTACCTGTCATTACTGTCACTGTTGTTCCTACTGCTGTTTTTTGTTTGTTATTTTGAAACACAGTCTTGCTCTGTCACCTGGGCTAAATGCATCAGCCTAGCTCACAGCAACCTCCAACTCCTGGGCTCAAGCGATCCTCCTGCCTCAGCCTCCCAAGTAGCTGGGATTACAGGCATGTGCCACCACTCCTGGCTAATTTTTCTATTTTTAGTAGAGACGGGGCCTCCCTTTCACTCAGGCTGGAATCTAACTCCTGACCTCAAGCCATCCTCCCACCTCGGCCTCCCAGAGTTTATATCACAAAATGTCTGATAACAGTATCTTAAAATACCTAACAATATGAACTTTATTTTTCTTTTAGAGTTTATAATAATCTCTTCAGTTGTGTTTTCTGTTGTTGTCGTGGGTGGAGACAGAGTCTTACTCTGTTACCCTGGTAGAGCACAGTCATGTCACTGTAGCTCCCTGCAACCTCCAACCCCTGGGCTCTAAGCGTTCCTCCTGCCTCAGTCTCCCAGGTAGCTGGGACTACAGACATGTGCCACAACGCCTGACTGGGGTTTTTTCCCTTTCTTTTTGGTAGAGACAGGGTCTCACTCTTGCTCAGGCTGGTCTCTAACTCCTAAGCTCAAGCAATCTTCCTGCCTCTGTAATCCTAGAGTGCTAGGATTACAGGCAATACGAACTTACAGTAGGGATGGAGAGGAAAGGCATCTAGAAGGAACAGCTGAAGCTGCAACGAAATGCTTTATTTCTTTAAAAAAAAATTCAAATCATAATACATATAAAAATATGGGTGAATCTCACAAATATAAACTTAAGCAAATGAATCCAGGCACAAAAGGGCATCTACTGCATGGTTCCATTTACATAAAGTTCAAAAAGAGACCCAAGCCAATGGCAGAAATCAGGACAGTGTGGTGACATCCTTGAGGGGAGGAGAACTGCAGTGACAGAAAGGAGCACCGAGAGTTGCTGGGGAGATGGTGGGTCAGGTTCTGCTCCTTGTTCTGGATTCTGGTTACACGGAAATGTTAACTTTGTAAAAAAAAAAAAAAAAAAGGGCTGAGCTGTACACTTACGACGTTTGCCCTTTCTCTGTGTATGTTGTATGGCAAAGGTTCAAAAAATACAGGCCTCAAAACTATGTACATCTATTATGCATAAAAAATTTGTTTAAAAAAAGAAAAAAACTGAAATAAATATGATAAAATGACGACACTGAGTAAACACTATGTTGGGTTTTTTCACTAACTTTGTGGTTGTATGAATTTTTTAAAATTAAAAATATTTAACTACAACAAGGGTGTCAAGACCAGTCAATGAGGAAATAATAGTCTCTTCAACTAATGGTGCTAGGACAGCTGTATATCCATATGCAAAGGACTGAAGTTGAACCCCTACCTCACACCATATATTAAAATGAACTCAAAATGGATCAAATGACCTAAAAAGCTAAAACTATAAAACTCTTAAAAGAAAGCAGACAGGTAAATCTTCCTGACTTTGGAGTTAGCAATAGATTCTTAGATATGACCCCAAAGACTAGAGCAATAACAAGAAAAATAGATAAATTTTAGCCAGGGGTGGGGGTGTGTACCTATAGTCCCAGCTACTTGGGAGGCTGAGGCAGGAGGATCGCTTGAGCCCAGGAGTTGGAGGTTGCTGTGAGCTAGGCTGACACCAGGGCACTCTAGCCTGGGCAACAGAGTGAGACTCTGTCTCAAAAAAAAAAAAAAAAGATAAATTGGACTTGCTCAAAATTAGAAACTTCTGTCCATCAAATGACATTATCAAGAAAGTAAAAAGATAACTTACAAAATGAGTTTACAAGTCATATGTCTAATAAAGGTCTAGTATCCAAAATATATAAAGAATCCTTTCGACTCAACAACAAAAGGACAACCCAGTTGAAAAATGGACGAGGAAATTGAACAGACATTTCTCCAAGAAAGACACACAAATGGCCATAAGCATATAAAAAGATGCTCACTATCATTAGTCACTAGGGAAATGCACATCAAAACCACAATGAAATACCCCCTCGTAACCTCCAGTACGACCACAATAAAAAAAAATGGAAAATGACAAGCATCGGCGAGGATGTGGCGAAACAGGAGCCTTTACCCACTGCTGGTGGGAACGTATTAACGAGAGGCGCAGCGTCGCAGAAAGCAGTGTGGCAGGGCCTCACGGAGTTAAAGAGGGAGTTATCCAGCAGCTGCGTAACCGACCCAGCAAAACTCGGCAATTCCACTCATAGCATATACCCAAAAGAACCGATGACAGGCACTGAAATCCTGTGCATGGGCGTCCACAGCAGCTCTGCCCACGACAGCCAACAGGTGGAAGCAGAACAGACGGCTACCAGAATACGAGTGACAAGCACAGCGTGCACCATCCACACAAGGAACGCTAGCCGGCCTCCGAAAGGGGTCGAGCGCCGATGCGAGCTGCCGCCCGGGCGAGCCTCGGAAACACGGCGCTAAGGGCAAGGAGCCAGACACGAAAGGGCGAGTGCTGTGTGAATCCATTTACCTGACATGTCCAGAACAGGTAAATCCACAAAGACAGAAAGCGGCCTGGTGGTTGCCAGGAGCCGGGCACGGATGGGAATGCGGAGTGACCGCTTAACGCATGCAAAGTTTTCTTCTAGAGAGATGAAATGGTTTTGAAAACTGACGGAAGTGGTGGTTGCACGACCCTGTGAATGTGCTAAATGCCACCAGATTATCCACTTTAAAATGGTTATTTTGTGCTATGTGATTTTCACCTCAATAAAAAAATAAACATTTGACTAATTAAACAAAAAAGAATGAGAAACGTATTACCGGGACATGCCCAGTCCATATTCATCAGAACTTCCATGCCAGAACCGATTCCCTTTCCGCTTGGGGAATCATATTCCCTGGTTAGCCAGGGCAGCAGATACCACAATAAAAAGGGTTCCAAAGGGGTGAGAAAGGACGTCAAGGGCCAGGGACACGGGCAGCGTGCTCGGGCCGTAACTGTCTTGAGACACAGACAAAAGACGACTCACCCTCACGATGATGCCCATGCGCTTGCTCTCGTAGGTGAAGGGGAAGATCTGCAGGATGGTGAAGTTCAGGATCTGGTCACCAGGGGTCCTCAGCTGCATGGAAGACTGGTCTCGGCCCACCAGGGTTAGGCCCACGCTTTCGGTCCACTGTACCAGGGCCACCTAAACAGAACACAGGGTGGCAGGTCAGACACGCAGCCCAGGGTCCCGGTCCTCAGGGCGTGTGCAGGAGCACAAGACGGAAGGGGGCCACAGAGCCAGGTGCGGAGCAGCAGTCCCTGTCCCTGGGGACAGCGAGGGCTCCCACACTCAAGGCTGCCCTTCTGCGGGCTCGAAGCAGGCTGCACACGGCAGAGAGCCGCTGCACGGGGCTGAGAGTGACCGGCATGACCACGGATCACTGCAGGAGGAATCCGCACTGAGCCGAACGGCACACAGGGAAAGGAGCAGGACACCGGTGGGTCCCTCACCTTCGGGCTGTCCTTGCAGCCTCACTCAGCGCACTAGGACAGCAGAGTGGCTCCCAGCTGGGCAGCTCTGCCCCCTGTGTGTGATACTGGACTTCCGGAAGGCTAATTCCCCAAAAGCCTGCTCTGGACTTCAATCAAGAAAGAATCTGAAATTCCAGAACCAGAAGCGGCTTCCACGGACCCCACAGGTCCGTGTGAGGGGAAAAGCTGAACCGCAGACCGGAAATGGTCCAGAATGACACAGGTCTCTGAGGAAGGACAATGACAAATGCACGTGCACATCTTTAAACCCTGCTTTCCTCCACAGCAACCCCGCAGTGGAGTCAAGGAACCTGCAACAGCTATGCCTGTGGCCACTCCACACTCCTGGGATCCACCTTCCTAATCAAAACGTCCTTAGTCCCCTGGGGGCTGATCCAACAGGTCATGAACCTTGAGGGGGGGACTTTCAGCGTGAGTCAGCACTGATGGAAAGCTGCTTCCTAGCAGAACACATAAAATCCCCCGGGGTCCTCCTCCGGGAAGATCCATCCAGAATCGGGGCGCTCACTAACACTTCTCAGTTGTGCACAAGACAGACATCTGGAGGTGAGTTAAGAAAACTCCATTCCTCTCCAAAACAAGATGACACAAAAGCAAGGCTACTTCTCACTCTGGCGGTGCCGAGTTTCAGTTCAAAGGAATCGCTGCACGTCACACGCTGATGTGGAGTCCCACCCATTTTCAGCAGACTAAGGGAGGGTCCCGTCACCCCAGGTCAGGGCAGCAGCAGAAAAAGGTGAACGGATGAACAAGTAAGTTAAATGGGAACTAGCATGAATGCTGAACGCAGAAGGGGCAGGGAGGGAATCCTGTCTCCAGTCTGCTGTGTGCTCTGCTCTGGAGGAAAAGAAGAAACGGAAGGGGCAGAGCTCGTTCCCTTCCCTTCCTGAAATGCCCATCTGAAGAACTCACGCCACAAACCATCCATGAAAGGGCTTTTTCATCATTTGTTGGTCAGCAACAAACCACCTGTGACAAGTTTTTTAAATTTTCCTTTTGTTCCTGGGACCCTGTGCTTGGGAAACATGCCAGACGACACTTAGTAGCCTTGAATCGTTGTCAAAAACAGCATACACACTAATCCCAAGAGCACGTATGATCCCAGGACAGGAATCTGATAAAAAGGAGTTCTTTGGTGGCATTCAACAAGATAAATACTCAGGCTCACAAAGAGCAGCCAGTCAGCCCCAAATCCAGCCTTTCAAGATCATAAATCTATCCACAGACCTAAGGTTTTCTTTACCCAATAAGAAACTATATTCAACAACGTGCTGGATGGTAGTTGCAGGTTCCAATGCCAAGCCATGCAGGGGCCTGGGGTAAACTGAGGCAGCAGCCAACCACCTTGATCAAGCACTGCCAGGTAGAAACTGGGTCCACTATTTTCAGAGCTAATCTTTCTCAAGAAAAGCTGATTTTTATATAAAATTAGGTGATTTTTAAATATCGCTTTAACTTTTTTTTTTTTTTTTAAACACAGCATGAAACAAAACACAGCCTTCTAGGAATAAGTGGATGAGATGGTGGTATAAAAGGCCCCTCCTCGATCCAAATTTTCTGTGCTTGAAATTCAACCTCGTATCACTTACCTCTGATAAGAATTAATATTTAAGAAGACAGAGTGGCATCATTTAGAAATGACCATTCATCTCAGTCCATTCCAGGCCAACACTAATATGAAAGGGACAGAACTTCTGCATTTGTGTCCCCTGGAGGAGCTAACACCAAGAAAGGCTCATGTGACAGTTTTTACAGTGTCCCCAAAACACTGTCCAGTCCTGTCTCAAATGGCTCCCACTCTGTTCTGAACAACCAAAATCCTATTTCAAGGCTCTATCTCAGTGGTTAATAAATAACATTGATGGGGCAGTTTTTCCTGCAGTTCCTGACCTCTGTCCTACGACCCCTTGGGTCCAAGGGCACGGCCAGGTGATGGTAAAGCCCCACCACCCTCCCAAATCTCTGGGACTCACCACCATGGGCTCATTCGTGCACACGTCTGAATGCCACCATTGTCCAGGCCTGACGCTGGGGCTCGGGGCACGCCCAGGCACTTAGGGGAGCTGCACACACCTTACGCTCACTGAGGTGTGAATATAGCTGCAGAACAACAACAACGAAAAACCTCACAGCTGCAAAAGGACCGTGAGATCACCAGCCCTTCTCTGCACGACATGCTCAACTTTCCCAGTGGCTTTTACTCTCATTCTCTATAAGTTTAAGAAGATGCAAAATGAGACAGCTGGGATTTTTTACATGCACAATCAGAAATGTGAGAGACAGTTAATAAGTACATCGGGCAGTGCATCCTGGCATTATTTATGATGGCCCAAAGCAGGAAACCTCCTAAATCTTAAGGGAAACAGAATCAATAATCTGTGGTGCATCTAAGCGGCAGAATATAGTACAGCCATTAAAAACCTTCTTATCCTAGGTAGTTATCAAAAAGGGATAATATGGTATCTTACTAAGTGAACAGAGATAAAACGTGGAATGACACTAAATATTTAAATTATATGTATAGAAGACAGGAAGGGAAAATGTCAAAAGGTTAACAGCTGAGTTTTGGGGTTATGGATGGTTGGGTTTTTTTTCCTGTAATTCTTTTTACCTTTTCTATAGTAAGTTTGTGTTGCTCTTACAATTAGGAGTAAAACTGAAACTAAAACATGCTCCTGGATCAGCCGTGTCTGGATTAGCTGTACTTTCCTGCCCTCCCTGCCGGGGTCCCTGCCCACGGGCTGACGTTCTGGGCGGCCGCAGAGAGACCACAGGCTGTCACAGGACAGACCCACCCCCACGGCTCCTTGTCCACCTCCCCACGGGCATTTGTGACAGGCCTGCTTCAAGGACACTGTGGACCACAGGAAAGACACACACATTTTTTTCTTGTTACATAATAATTATACCTGTTTATGGGGTACTTGTGATGTTTTGATACCTGCATGCAATGTAGAGTGATCAAATCTGAGTATTTAGGATGTCTATCACCTAAAGGAAATCAGTATATCAAAAGGATATCTACGCCCTCATGTTTATGGCAGCACTATTCACAATCAACCTAAGTGCCCATCAACGGGTGAATGGATAAAGAAAATGCGGCAGATAGACACAATGGAATGCTGCTCAACCATACCAAAGAATGAAATTCCGTCATGTGCAGCAACATGGATGGAACTGGCGGTCATTATGTTAAGTGCAATACACTCATTTGAATTTTCCTTCCCAAGGGAAAAATCCTAGAGAGACGGGGTGGTATAGGCAGGACACTCAGAAGGTAGGCTGCCAGGGCCTGGGAGAGGAAGGTTTCTTTTCACCGAGCTTGGAAGCTTCCCAAGATGAGAGAAGAGGGCAGAGACACAAAACCATGTTCCACTGAACTTGGGAGACATGTAGTCTCTGAACACTAGCTCAGATCAGGGCGCTCAGGGAGACCAGAGCAGCCAATGATAACCAGAGATTGTGGAACATCGCCCAGCATGAGCCCTGAGTTCCTGAAATGCAGGCTCTGGAACTCTCTGCAGCACTCAGGAGTTCACAAAGCACTTGCAAGCCATCGCCCCATGGGTAGGGAAGTGGTATTAAGGGTAATAAGTCCAGACTCTTGACATGGGCTCTCTGGTTTCCACCTTGCTAGTAACGTGACCTTGGGAACCTTTCTTAGCCAACTTATATTAACATTAATGCCTCATCTGCAAAATGGGCACACTTTTTAAAAATAAGTTACTAAAAGCAAGATGCAAAAACAATCATGATTGTATTAAATTGCAATTGTGTTTTTAAATTTTTTTAAATATCTTAATAAAGGGCAAGGGAAATTCTAATACATGCCAAGAAGTGACTCAGCAAGGATACTTAGACATTAATAACAGCAGGTGCCTCGGAGGAAGAGACTTAGGAGAACTGAAGTCTTAGGGAAGGAGGAGACGGACTTCTTACTCTATGCCATGAGCCCGTGGGGGCCATGCAGAACACTGGACACGTCACCTAGAACCATAAGTCACTGCTCTGAAATTACTGAACCATTCAAGGCAAGGCCAAACACAGCAAGCAGGTTTCATTTACACACACGCACACACACACGCTTACACATCCATGTGTGCACACACACAGAGCACACGTGTGCACACACACCACATGTGCCTGCACATGCGTCCATACCCATACACACGCAGAAATCCTACAGAAATATAAAAGCCATATGACTTTCTAAAGGATGTTACTTAATTTATCTTCCTTCCTATTTAACAATATATGCTACAGTATGATTCTGTACAATAATTGTTTCATACATATATCTGAATAAATTTAGGAAAAATCTGGGGAAATCTACACCAGAATATAAACAGTGGTTATCACTAGCTGGTAAGAATTAAGGGTTATTCTTATCGACTTTTTTTGAATCTACAATTTTCTACTTTTTCCTGTAGTGAGAATGTTAGTACCTGTGATTTTGAAAGCTTAAGAAAGTTTTTTTAATATGAAAGAATTCGTGGAAAAGACAAATGAATGTGTCATAGGATTGATTCTAACAGCTCGTGGGACAGCACACCTCCTTGCCCAAGCACACCGAGAAATAAATGCTTTAAAAGTTGCATTATCATCTCGACCCCTCCCCACTGCACCCCACCCCCAAGGCTGCCGAGTAGCCTGGAAACGGTGGCACGCTGCCAGGGCCCAGACCCGCCTGTGCAGCATCTGAGCCTCGCTCCTCTCTGGTCAGATTACATCGATCTCATTTCCCCCGCGAGTTACTGTACGGGGCAGGCAGCGCCCAGCGCCCCGCAGGCTGTAATCGATAGCTGAATGAAGATACTTCAAGGGTTCCAAAGCGGAATGTGCACAGGAAACAAATTTAGGAAATCCTGCTTTCTGTTACAGGAAATGAATCCTACGCCAACTGGTAGAAATTACTCCAGCAGCTCCCAAGTCGAATGAACACCGGTTTCTATATGTATTCCATAAACTGACCTTGCCTAGACTGGCAATGTTTTATTGATATTAAATTTCAAAGGCACGATTCTAGAGCCAGCCAAGTCTCTGTGGAATCCTACAGGGATTTGGAAACGGAACGGCTTTCTGAGAGATTTCACTCGAACTAGATTCAGGCTCCTCTGTGTCTCGTGATGTACTGATATGAATGCACGTGTATTTTGCAGCGTGCATCCTCTGAAGCAGTCTAGAAGGCTGATCGGTAAGACGTTAACAAGGGCTACACCTCTAGGAAGATTAGGGTTTACTTTTTTCCTTATCTCTATTTTCACATGTTCTACTACAGACATGAAATAACTGTGCAATAAAAATAATAAAATAAAAAAAAAAAAGATAGCTACAAGGTAACACTGGCCTCTGTGAAGACGCCAAAGGCAAATAGCTGTTTTCTCCCCCTCAATCATGACTCAGAATCTTAGAAAAACAAGACGAATCTGAATCTGAGCACAATCAATGGACAGAAGAGAGAAAGCACTACTGGCTTTGCGAAAAGGAGCCAAGAAACACCGGGCAGTCCATGGAAGATTCACCCTCGTGGAAAAATCTCTGCACAGCCCTGAAACAAATATGTCAAAGTATGGGTGAAGAGAGGAGTGTGGGACAGTCACTACAGGCCCCAGAAATGCCATCTCAAGCCCTAGATCCCACAGGCAGAAGTGCTCATCAGACTGTCAGCATCTGGAACTTGCTCAAATTTTAACTCCATCAAATACCCGTAAGTTCCTGGTTCCTGGTCCATAGCTACTAAGACGCTGGTCGGTCCTTTCTCACACCTGCCGTTCCACGCTATCGTACTCTCATTCCCGAAGGGGAAAACAACAGTCCCACAGACTAAAAAGCAGTGATGATAAACCTGCAAAGTTCTCAGTAACCGTGGCAAAAGTATGAGTAGGTCAGTGGGCTCATCCGGACCGACCCTCCTTCCCCATCCTCTCTTCCTGCACACGGGTCCCATGCCAGACACTGACCAGCAAGTGCAACACTTTTCACTCCTGAACTGCCTGACTCGAATGTCCACAGTCACAGATGAACTGGGTTTTACAGCTTGAACCATTCCAAAGACACCACACTGACTGGAAGGGAAGTGTCCCAGACGACAAATTCCACTGCCCTGAGAAAGGAGAAAGAAGGAACAGGACAGGGAAGGTGACATTCGAGTGTTCTTTCACTGGAGAACTTGGTAAAGATTTGCATTGCGCCGTCCCCCCAGCCGCCGTTAACCACAGGCTTCACACTTAACACTTGCACATTAGTCCAGAACATTAAAACACTCCATTCACTCAGAGAAGTGCCCTCCTTCCCAAAATGAGCAAAAACAAAAATAATTGGTTCGAAACCAGCCTGAGCAAGAGCGAGACCCCGTCTCTACTATAAATAGAAACAAATTAATTGGCCAACTAATGTATATAGAAAAAATTAGCTGGGCATGGTGGCGCATGCCTGTAGTCCCAGCCACTCGGGAGGCTGAGGCAGGAGGATTGCTTGAGCCCAGGAGTTTGAGGTTGCTGTGAGCTAGGCTGACGCCACGGCACTCACTCACTCCTGTGCAACAAAGCGAGACATTGTCTCAAAAAAAAAAAAAAAACCAAAAAAAAAAAACAAAACCAACTGGGAGTCCTCCTAACACTGGTAAAAGAGTAAAATGATTAAAAAAAAAAAATCTGAGAAGCACTCTGCTCATTGTTATCATGAGCCTTAAAAATACTTATTTGAAGCCAGATGTGGTGGCATGTGGCTGTACTCCCAGCCACCTGGCAGGATCACTTGAGCCCAGGAGGAGTTTGAGGCCAGCCTGAGCAACACAGCAAGACCCCATCTCTAAAAAAAAAATGAAGAAGAAGAAGAATAGAAAAACTTGTTCAGTTTGACCCACAGGATTTACCGACAGCCTCACAACAGCCTGTCTGGGGTCACAGACGTGGACCCCAGGACTCATGTGCTCCACTGAGGCACTCACACCTCTCCCTGGGGACATAGGCCACCGTCTTGCCCAGCACTGACAGCACAGTGCCAGCCCACTCAAAAACACCTGCTGAATTCACGAAACCCATCATGCCACTAACAATAGTGCCTCTTTAGCTGCTGGGAGGATTAAATGAGATCATACCCAGAAAACTCTTCAAACGGGGCCTGATGCAAACGGGGCCAGTGCTCTAGGCTGGTTAGCTAGAGTTATCTTTCACGAATGAGACTGCAACTGACTCATTTTGCTTTTTATATTTTTCTAAGATTTCCTAGTTTTCTACACCAAATAAAAATTACTTCTATAATCAGAACAAAATGTCAGGGTTGAGGGGAGGGAAAAGGCCAAGATGTTAACAGATTAGTGAAAGAGAGGCTTGTGTCTGAAATACACTCAAGTCAGGGGGACCAAGGACATGAGACTATTTTCATGCTGGGTGAGTGCTCTGCCTATGCACATGCGGAGGGCGTTCCTAGATACGACCCCCTAAGCAGGAAAGCAATCAGGAGCTTGTTACAAACACCAAAGAGGCAACTGCGCTACCAAGCCCTGCGCTCGCGAACATAGTGTCAAACGAATCCTTTTGGTTTTAGCAATAGAATATGCCTACATATGAAGAGCAACTTAGAAGTACGCAGTTCACTGGACTTCACCAAAGTTAAAACTTTTGTGTTTCAAAAGACACCATCAAAAAAGTAAAAAGACAGCCCTCAGAATGGGAGAAAATATTTGCAAATTATATATCTGCTAAGGGATTTGTATCTAGAACACATAAAGAACTCAACAACAAAAGACAAATAAACCAATTAAAAATGGGCAAAGGACATGGATAGACATTTCTCCGAAGAAGATAACACCAATGGCCAATAAGCGCATAAAAAAAGATGCTCAACGTTATCAGCCATCAGGGAAATGCAAGTCAAAATCACAAAAGATACCAGTTCACACCCACCAGGATGTGTCTAGAATCAAAAGGACTGACAATGACAAGTATTGGCCAAGATGAAGGGAAACTGGAACCCTCATACACTGCTGATAGGTATATAAAATGGTACAGCCACTTTGGAAAACAGTCTGGCAATTCCTCAAAAGGTTAAACACAGAGTGGTTACTTATGACCCTTCCATCTCATGCCTAGGTATATACCCAAAAGAAATGGAAACCTATATCCACTGAAAAACTTGTACACGAACATTCACGACAGCATTATTCATAATAGCCAAAAAATGAAAACAACCCAAATGTCCATTCATTAATAAATGAATGGACAAGCAAAATGGAGAATATTCATAAATGGAATATTACTCAGCTATGAAAAGGATGAAATCTTGCAAACATTATGCTAAGTGCAGGAAGCCAGTCACAAAGGGCCATTTATTGTGTGACTCCAGTTGTATGCAACGTCCACAGTGGGCAAATCCACAGAGACAGAAAGTAGATTAGTGTTTGCTTAGGACTAGAGGGTGGAGGAAAAAGAGAGAGGTGTCTATGGGAAAAGTGGGTGTGGAGTTTCCTTTTGGGGTGATGAAAATATCCTAAAATTGGCCGGGCGCGGTGGCTCAAGCCTGTAATCCTAGCTCTCTGGGAGGCCGAGGTGGGCGGATCGTTTGAGCTCAGGAGTTCGAGACCAGCCTGAGCAAGAGCGAGACCCCATCTCTACTATAAATAGAAAGAAATTAATTGGCCAACTAAAATATATATAGAAAAAATTAGCCGGGCATGGTGGCACATGCCTGTAGTCCCAGCTACTCGGGTGGCTGAGGCAGCAGGATCACTTGAGCCCAGGAGTTTGAGGTTGCTGTGAGCTAGGCTGACGACACGGCACTCACTCTAGCCTGGGCAATAAAGTGAAACTCTGTCTCAAAAAAAAAAAAAAAAAAAAAAAAAAGAAAATATCCTAAAATTGATTGTGGTGGTGGTTATATAACTCTGAATATACTAAAAAACCCACTGAACTGTATACTTTAAATGGGTAGACTGTACAGAATTGAAATAATTTAAATTTAAAATTTAAATAAAGCTTTTATTTAAATGTTTTACATTTTCAAATTGTATTTAGGTTTATAAAATTTAAATTCTATTCAAAAATATAAAATATTTTTTTAAAAATTATGTGGTTTAAATGGGACCTGGCGCTGGCCATCTGAGTCACAAAACAAGGCCTCTTACTCCTCGCCAGCACAGGGGACATCTCGAGCCCGTGACTGTCTCTTCCGGAGGAAGAGCGATTCCCTTCCGTGCCCGAACCCGCGCCGCCCTGGCTCCCGCCCCGGTTACCTCGTCTGGGCTGGACGCCTGGTACACGCGGCAGGAGTCCTCGTACTGCTTCTCGGCCTCGGCCTGGTCGGTCACCCCGTTGGACTCGTACACGGGCGTCACGTTGTGGCAGAGCGCGATGGCCTTCACGGCTTCGTGCACGCGGCTGCTCATGGTGCGCCGGACCTTGGTGGTGAGCGTGGGGCCCTTCTGAGCCGGCGGGTCCTGGGACTGCTGCGGGGAGGAGACGGATGAGGAAGGTGAGCGGGGAAAGGAAGGGTCTGGAAGCGTGGGGGAGCGGCCGTGCCGAGGTAACGCTCTTCCCCCGCTCCCACGTGCGGAGCACAGCTGCCCGACACTGCGGCAGACGGCAGGTAGATTTCAGGGTCCCGATCGTTTGTGCTTAGGGAGGAAAAAGTGAAATAAGGACAGGAAAACACTGCGAGTTCACGAACGGGCGTGATGCCACCTGCGGACAGAGCGAACCTGTCTTTCCCGAGAGCTGCCGGGGCCTCCGGCAGGACAGGGACCCCACTGCACGAGAGGGGTCCTGGTAAGTGAGGGCAGGGCCTCCGCACCTGCCACTGCTGCGTTCGGGCAGGCCGCTCTCTGCTGCCCGGGCTGCCTCGTGCGCTGTCGGGGGTTGGCAGCGTCCCCGGCCTCCAGCCACTAGACCCACCAGACGCCAGCAGTACTCCCCCAGGTGTGACAAGAGACGTTGCCAAACGTCCCACGGGCAAAATCACCCTCAGTTTAGAGCCACTGTTTTTCAAGTTTACAATCTTCTTGGCTTGCAATAGAAGGCAGCTGCTTCACCTGGTACCCTGTGGAGGTAACTAACCATCGCTAGCAAGGAGCGACCCAGGGCAGGCCCAGCGATGCCCTGGCTAGACGGAACCCCCTGCTTAAGGTTGACTTTGAAGAATGATGTTAACCGTGTTCGCTTTTTGCCTTCCGCGCTGACTTCGAACCCCAGCTCTTGCCCGCGGAGCAGTTCCGCCGCACACGCGGTCCCTCTCCACCCTCCCGTCACCCGTCAGCACGCGGCTCAGCCTCCAAAGAGCAAGCCACACGGTGAACAGAGCACTGAAGGCCAGGAAATCTGAGCCTTATTCCTGGATGGGTCCTAAGCAGCTGTGTGACCTCCAGTGAGTTACATCTGCTCTCTGAGCCTCGGTTCCCCGTCTGAGTGAGAGGAGTGGGCTAAAGGGGTGGTTTTCAACCCACGATCCACACCGAGGCCCAGGGCTCCCGAAAAACCTGCTCGGCACAGCCAAGTGTGGCAGGACGGGAGGGGGCAGCCGCGGCCTCTCCCTATCTAGCTGGGGTCTCTCCCTATCTGCGGCACCTATCAGGGGCTCGTAGGCTGTGCTTTGAAGAAAGGGTTCTATTGCCTTGGAATATAATAAAAAATTAAGACCACTGGGGGAGAAAACACTTGCTAACAGTCTGTGGCTCAGTGTTCAACAAAATCCAGATGCCCTCCCACCGCCTGTGGGGCCCACCTGACAGGCACCTGCCCACCTCTCCAGTTTCCCCTCTTGCCATTGTCCTCCTCTGTCACCTGCTCTAGCCACGCCGGCCTTTCTGTTCCTTGAACTCTGCCAAGCTCCTTCCTGCCTCAGGGCCTTTGCACTTGCTGTGCCCTCTGCCTGGAACGCCAGCCCCTAGATCACTCCAGGGCCGGCTTGCTCCATCTTGTCACTCAGGTCCCAATTCAGATGTCACCTCCTCAAAGAGGCCTCCCTTGAACCCCCAGTTCAGGTTGCTCCACTTGCCTTCCCCACTGCAAGTTGTGCTTCCATGTCACCCTGAGCGTTCCTCTCTTCACTGTCCAAACCTGGCTGGTTTCCCTGGTGATTCTCTCTCCCGTTTGAACACAGGAACAGAGAGAGCTTGTCTCAGTCACTCATCACTGTACTCCTAGTACTGGGCAGTGCCTGGCATGCAATAAATAATTGCTGAACAAATGAACAAATTAATAACTTAATATTCCTGAGCCAGTGGTGGGAAGTCCTCAGCGGACATGAATTTTTTTTTTCCGTTTTCAAGAAGAAATAAATGTCCAATTGACAAACTTCAGTTCTAGATTTTTAAATCACGGATTTGGACAAAGGATCGCCTATAACAGTCTTACTGTTAATTCCTCCATAGCTAACTGAATCCTGGAAGCTAGAAATGTTTGTGGAGTTACTGGATTCTACATTTCATTAAAAACATATTTATCCAACAGAAGCGACGAGACCTGATCCGTCAGAACGGGCCGTGTTTTACACCCGTGACACATGGCTGCCCGAAATAGAGAACAGATGGGTTACAAGAAGCAAGAAAATGACCTTCATTTAATTTTTTAATACTATTTTTAGTAGTGGCATTAGACCGCTCAGGTAATTAGACAATTACTGAATAATTCTGGTCACCGTGGGGACACACAGTGCTCCGGCTTCCTGCTCTGTTAACCTCTGGTGTCAGGAGCACACGAGTTTCACTTCCAGGCCAAAGGGCACTGCATGGTAACAATAACTGGAGTAATGAATCAGAACTCCCAGTTTAAATGAATCATTACTTGCCAAGTGCTTTTAATTACAAAGAATTCAACTCCAAAATTATCAAGAAGACCGGAGATTTACAGGAAGGTTCTCTCTACTGGAGAGACTACATCAAGAACCTTTTCTTTTTCAAGTTCTGTAATTTATGTTCTAGCTGCAAACATGTGTCTCCCTTTTCGCCCGCATTCCTCAGCACCTACCGAATCGCCACTGAACGTCAGGGGCCACCCCGAGACCTCTGACAGCGTAATTGCCGCGGTTAGCGAGCTTCGGTGACGGCGGGTCTGAACGGAAAGCCAGGCGAAGGGGGGCGTCCTCCCCGAGCTCCTGGATTTTGCAAAACCACCCGACTTCACGTCCACAGGAGTCAGATACTCCCACTAACACTTCCAAGGCGCAGCCTCGAGCGCTAGGGGATTCTGTAGTCCAGGTGAAACGATTCCCAAGGAAGGCAAAGAGGGAACCATGGACGGAGTTTCATAAAGACCTCACTCACTTTCATATCGAGGGACCAATGACAGCGAATCCCAGGACAAGGGCGACAGCCCCGACCAGCAACACAGGCGACGGGCTTGACGTCTCCACATTCGTTTATTTCTCTCTTAAATTAACACGTGTACCACCCCCCCCCCCCGGCCCCTTGCCTACTGAGATGTCTGGGGAAGGAGAGGGAATGATCATCGGTGCTGAAACTGCCTCCCTTAACCGTCAAATAAAAGGCTCACCCGCACACCCGGCGGCAACCCACCCGGACCATGAAGGCGCCGAGACTCACTGGTGGCCTCACTGGTGGGTGACGCTGAGCGTCGGGCCCACCTCCGGGCATCCGCACGGTCCCCATATGGAAGAGCTTCGCGGCGGTCAGTGTTTATCTCTAACCTCCTCCCCACCGGCCCTTTAACCTACGCACATTTCTTCTTTGCTTAAAAAATGCCAGGGGAAAGCAAAAACAGATGTGGTGCCCAGGGAGGCAGGTTGTGGCTCTCCCTGCCCTGGGGAGAGACCGCTGGTCCTCTCGTGGAGGCAGGGAGGGCAGAAGGCGAGGCCAGGAGCGACTCCGCAATCCCCCACGGGGCCGTGTGGGGACAGGGATAAAGATCCCCATGGACAAAGGGCCCC
This sequence comes from Mirza zaza, assembly GCA_008750895.1. NCBI lineage: Eukaryota > Metazoa > Chordata > Mammalia > Primates > Cheirogaleidae > Mirza > Mirza zaza. Next base: position 25,760 of record VSMD01122521.1, read on the forward strand.
GACTCGGGCCCCGGGTGGGTGTCTGGCATCGCATACGGCGGCGGAGTCAGCCCCGACAATCCTAGCCAGCCAATGGTCAGGACGCCGGGACCCACGCAAAATAAGCTTCCGTTTCTCATTAATGACCCACGGCAGGGCCCTTCCCGACGAGAACTCCGGCCTGTGTTGCGGGAAAGATTGATACAAAACTTAAATGCTGAGTGACCAGGAATACCAATTTCCTTTCTGAATGCAGTTAAAGCTTCGCCGCACGCGGGCAGCCACCGTATTAACGGCTATTATGAATGGGCTGCTGTTGCTCCTGTGCACTATTAAAGAGAGGGAACTTCTGCTGTGATGCCCCCCCCCCCCAAAAAAAGTGCATACGTGATGACTAGTCAACCCCGAAGGGCCACCACCATGGGGACAGGCTCAGAGCCACCACTTCCAAACAAATCAGCTGAGCTGTGGACTAAATACCATGTTTACTATTCAACAGGAGACATCACCAGCACAACAAAGCCAACAAATGTCAGTTTATCCAGATACCACACGCGTTCTCAAGCTAGATACTTTTGCTCCTCATTTGGTGACGTCTGGGGACTATTTCTAGTTGTCACACGGGCGGTGGGCTGCGAACTGGCACCTATGGGCATCTGACAATGCACAGGACGGCCCCCACGACACAGAATGATCCAGCCCCGATATGGCAATAAGGGGAACCCTAACACAACGGCAGGAACCTTGACACAAAACCCTCGATACTCGAAATCCATGGACAGGACCGGGGCGAGCGCCTGAGGCCACGCTGTGCTAGAGCAAGGATGGACCCGCTTTCACTTAAAACTTCAATATTTTGCTCCTCACGGATTTCTTGCATTAGACGTTTTAAAATGCTGCATTAAAATATGATTTGCCCTGATTACTGAGTTCTTTTGGCAGCTCATTAAATTTGCTAGGTGAGTTCCTCACTTGCCTGACCCTATCTGGGCCGTATTATAAAGCCAGTAAACATAAGCACCATCATTGACAGAAGTGAAAATAAAGGCGGATGGTGTCATTCTGGCGGTAGTTCCTAACCAGGGACGAGACTCACAATAACCAATAAAGGGTTTTAAAAATATATGTACCCAAAGAATGCAGTACGGCTCAGAAAAAGTTTATAAGACTTTTACAAGAAATTCTGATGCTCAGCTCCAGCTAAAAAGAATTACAAGAATATGATGTCTTCTTGCTGAAAAGAATAAAAGAAACACACAGAAATAAAGCACACATGTGTCCAGACACACAAATGCAGAACAAATGGCATTTTAGGCACCCAGGTGTTAGTGTTGGTTCTTGCTGAGTGATGTGAATCCAGGTGATATCAGTGTTTTACCTTTGTGCTCGTCTGTGTTACTTATCTCTTCTGCAGTAAAAAGCATAGAAAGAAATAGGTGAGTTTTTTAAATGAATAAAAAACAGGTAGGTTCTGCGTCACAGAGAAAGACACACAGACTAAAAAAAAAATTCTTCCTCAAGAAAACATACACTGAACCTTCGCTGTTTCCTGTGGATGCAGAAAGCGAGAAGAATCCTATCTGGCACGCAGTAAGTCTTGACGGATTGAATGCATCACGTGCAGGAAAATAAACCCCAAACTCACACACTTATTTTTAAAAAAAAAAGGTCAGTACATTCCAATTCTCACAACAAATCCTAAAACATATCAGAGACAAAATGTTCAGTGAAAAAATGACAGTTCACAAACCAAAGTGTGTGGAATAATCCCAATTATGTTTCTTTAAATATAAATTTTCAAATATGTGAATGTACAAAACAGGCCAGAAGAACACACAAAAGCGGCACCACAAGGCTCCTGTTCCCTGTAGGTTCTCATTTTTTCCTCAAATCCATATTAACAAGAGTTAAACGAAGACACTCCCACCTGCTGGGGGGAGTAAAATAAAATAAACTACTGCAAACACTAGGTAATACAGACCAGTTATCTTGAAATATTTTGATCATATAACACACACTGGGAAAAAGTTTGAGTACCTTCCATCTGTGTATACTCATCTTTGTATAAGTAGTATCATTGTACTACTGTGCATTATATAACAAGGGAAACATAACATTCTAAAATGATATGATAAAAATGACAAACAGTGTTTCTCACACAATTAGCTAACATCTCAAAATAACATATACTTAAGGGACACTGAGAATTATAGATATGAATTTAAATTTCAAATCAGCCTATCTGCTATTCGGCTATAATGAGGAATGAAGTATTTCCACATGCTACAACCTGAAAGGACCATGAAAACATGCTAAACGAACAACCAGACACAAAGGGCCACCTACTGTTTGATTCCATTCATATGCAATGTCCAAAATAGGCAAATCCAGAAAAACAGAAAGTAGACTGGAAGCTGCCAGGGGCTGGGATGGAAGAGGGAGATCAAGGGTTCAAGCAATGCGGTCTTTCTTTCGGGGTGATGCAAATGTTCTGAAATCTGAACAGCAGCAATGGTTGCATGGTGCTGTGAATATACTAAAAAAAAGTAATCATATATTTTAAAAGGGCAAATTTTATGGTTTTTGAATTATATCGTAATTTTTCCTAAAAGGCACCAAAATAAAATTAAATTAAAAGGGTACCAATAAATAAATAAGCCAGGGGAAAAAATCATCACATCTCCTTAGCTTGTTATGGTTGTATCTCACAACGCGCGGGCCATTTTCTTGGCGTTTACTCGCCCTTGTATTAACAATCTGGAGTTTTCCTGCAAAAATCTTTTAAAACCACCTGCTCTCTTTATGAGGTTTAGTGTAGTTAAATAACGTCCTTAAAACAAGTCACCTGGACACTCATAAACCGCAATCTACATTTCAACACTCTGAAAATAAACAATCGCAGAATTCTAGCTCCTTCCGCAGGACACCTCAGGACCCAGACCTGACAAACACCCGTCTGATATATTGGGGGGGGGGCCTGGGTCAACCTCCACACTGTTAGTAAGGTTGAGATTTTGCATTCATTTTGGAGATGAAAATAGATGCTCTGATCGTTTCTTCCCACACTCCCGTGGGTCATCTCACAAGCTCTGCCTTGGAATCCACAGAGTTATCTAATGATACTGATACTCTGAAAAAGAAGAGTGAATCTTAGCTTCACAGAAGCTGCTCTCGGACTCCGTTGTACTTTGGAATCGCTTGGTTCCCCCATCACAACTGCAGCTCTGGGCAGGACTCCTTGAGCTTCTGACTCTGACCGAAGGGATCTGGCCCAGGGGTTCCCAACACTGTACTGGAAGAAACACTGTTGTAAAACCCCATTATTAAGCTCCAACGGTCAGACGAGCTAGTGCAATGGACACAGGGGATGTTTTTGGGGTGGTGGGCACATGCTAAGATTGGATACCTGCAACGCTTCCACAACTCTGTAAATTTACCGAAAGTCATCGAACTGTACATGTAACATGGATGAATTGCATGGTATGTAAATTATGCCTCAATAATGCTGTTAAAAAAAAAAAAACATGGAAAAGCCTTCGTGTCTCATCACGGAAACAGCACATCACGTGCTACCGCAGGGTTTTCAGACGTCACGAGAGAGAGACGCGCACACCGTCACTCAAGTCAGTTTGTACTACAATTCCGGGCTCACCCCAGCCTGGAGAAGACCGAACCCCACAACTCTTCGCCACGTTAGACTCAAGGCCAGGATGGGCAAAACAATTTATGAGCTCCCACTGAGGCAGGAGTAGAGTTCCTAGTAAGAAACGTCATTTTCTGACTTTTAACACTACAAAAGGTGCTATCTACGCTAAACCAAAAATGAGCCATGAAAGCTGAAATCACAGATATCCTGAAATGGCGTCTGTCATACCAGGAGCTCGTAAAAACACCACCCGAATGGGCACGGGTGTGTCTCCTGCCGGGGTACACACCGCCACCTGCGAAGCTGTCTCATGTAATCACGAACGTGTCGGCCCGCCTGGGAAGGGTCTGGGAGAGAAACAGATACTCAGCCGGGTGTTGAGGGGCGCTTCAGTGCAGACGACCAGCCCCTCGGAAGGAGCCTGGAAGGCACGTGGGGTTGCTGGCACGGAGGGAAGTCCACCCCAAGACGCAGCAGTGAGGCGGCTCCCCTGCGCTAAAGGCTGCAGCCAGCGGGAACAGAGGCCGAACCACGGAGTGGGAGGGGACAGGGGCTGGACCCCAGCGAGCCCCCGCCAGGGAGCTGACGGTGCCAGGGCGCTCCCGGGCTCTGGGAGGAGAGCGGGAAGAGAAGGAGGGAGACCACCGTGCGGGGGGGTCCCCGCGCACGGTCAGATGGAGGAGAGAGTCGCCTCTGCCCCGTGAGCGAGAAGGGATGAAGACGAGAGGCGATGGGGTGATCGGGCAGGAGCAGGCACCGTGCGAGGGGCAGTGACTGAGGCTGGAGGTGACAGAAGCAACAGGGTGGGTGCAGACAGCACGTGCTGGGACGGGAAGGAGGTGCGGGGAGCAGGGAAGAATGGTGGGAGGGGCCCTGGGTCCTTTTGAGCCACACGCAGCAGTGCCGAGCGTGCCGTGGTGCCAAGCGTGCAGGCGTGTTACAGGCCAAAGGTCAGGGCCAGGACAGACAGAGATGGAGCCATCAGCACCCACGGGGTGATGGAAGCCGGGCGCGGGCAGCACCCAGCGAGACGTGACAGGGCTGGGCACCAAGCCCCGGACACGGCAACCGGGATCACCACGCAGAGGAAGACGGTCGAGAGAGACAGAAAGGAAACGGGGACTGTGGGGCGTCCCCTCCCTGTCCGGCGAAGCGCCCCACCGTCCGTCCCTAGCCATACAGCACGAGCAGGGTCCGTGGACCAGCCACGACACCTGCCCCCGGGCCCGGAGGACACAAAGGGCTCCCTGGCTGGCTGTACACGATGACATGAGCTGCATCAAATTAACGGTTTTCCATTCGAAATCCAGACCCACTGCCACGCCGTCCCCTGCTCTGCCGTTTTCAGGGGAAAGCCTCGAAATCAGGCGCGCCTGCTGGAGAATGTTCCAGAAAATTAAACGTTGACTATAACCGTGTCACAAAGTATTCAGGGATTTTGCCTTTAACCTTCATATGGAGATATTTCCTTCACATTGTTAACTGGCTTTCTGGCTGTGGAATCGTTACTTGACAAATTTAAGCAAAATACGGCCTTCCTTATTCTCTCGTTATCTCCAGACGGGCACCGTAACCTGCAGCTGTTCCCATGGGTCCACCTCAGCCCTGTGTGAGCCTCCGAATCACCAAGGGCTTGGTTTGTCCTGTCTCGTCTCACTTGTAAAGCACAGAAGCCAGCCCTGCCCCAGTCTGGGAGAATCAGAATCTCTAAGAGAGGTCTTCAAACTTTTTAAACAGGGGGCCAGTTCCCTGTCCCTCAGATGGTTGGAGAGTGCGGCGCACGTTCCACACATGCGCACTGTGGGCCCGGGATGAGTCAGCTGCTAAGCAGGACAGGCAGCCTCGGCAAAAACACCCAGCAGGCCGGATACATGTCCTCGGTGGGCCACATGTGGCCCGCGGGCCGTAGTTTAAGGACCCCTGCCCTAGGGTATCAGGCCCAAGTAAATGTCCCCTGTGTTTTTGGTCTGTTTTGTTTTGAAACCACCAGTAGTTCTGAGCAGCAGCGGAGGAGGAGACCCACCGGTCTGACCTTTCAGGAACATGAGGACACTGGCCAGTAACACCCTTCTCTGAAAAACGAGCCGATACATTGTTAAGTCAAACCTGAGAAATTAATTTCCTCACCCTGATCGCTGAGTTGCATGTAGATGAGACGCTGAAGTGAGTGACACGTGATTATCTCACAAGTAGACCATTCACCATTGACATCATCTGGCTCACGGCCAGGGAAAAGAAAAATAAACATGTTCATAAACTCCATCATTAGTATAACCAACCATTAGATTCTTTCTGGCACCAGTTATTGGACAAACAGTTTTCCCTTACGTGTTGCCCAATGTCCACCGATTTGCACTTCAGCAAAGCAGATTAACCCTGGAGATAAGGAAGATGGGAAAAAACCCAACAGCATTATATTCGAAATATAGAGGATTAGTGGTTGCCACAGGTTTGGAAGGGAGGTGTTGGGGTGAAGGGGGAGAGACTGCTAAAGGGTATGGGGTTTCTTCTTGGGGTGATGAACATAAAACTAATTGTGGCGGTGGTCGTATAACTCTGTGAATATAGTAAAGACCAAATTGATCCTAGATTTTAAATGAGCGAATTGTATGGCATTGTGCATTCTATCTTAACATAGTTGTTTAAAAAATGGAAAGCAATTGTTTGGGGTATTGAAACAGAAGGCCTTACCTGTGTGTAGATGCTAAAGATGTGGCTCTGCACTTCGTCCATTGAGTCGAGGCCGTAGGCCACTGTCCCCAGGTGAAGCCGTTTGAAAACCATCTCGTTCTGGGTGAGAGTGCCTAAAACACGAGACAGGGAGTGACGCGCCTATGTCCCAGGGTGTCGATTATTATTAACAGTAATGACGGCTGCCATTTCTGGAGAGTTCACTGTATGTGACACACTGGAGTCAGCACTGCCCCGGCTGGGGTAGACATCTGTGGCGTTTCGCCTGCCTGGAGCCCTATTCCCCTTTTGAAAATGGCATCCTAGGTTTCCCTGGGGAAACTGCCATGCCCATTCCAGGGGGTAGTCCAAGAGAAATGTCAATCAGGGCGCCTCACTCATTCCATTGGCCAAGAAAGTGCCACATGACATACTCTAGGCCGATCAGATTCTGTCTGGAAGGGACCTGAACCTTTAGCAGAAAGCCACAACCCCAAGAGCAGAGCCCCACAGAGACAGTCCCTGGAGTCCTGATGCTGACTTGTCCAGAACTTTCCTGGCTCCTCTCCTTCCAGAAACCTCCGATTTGGCGAGTTTCCCAGGGATCTCTGCGACAATATCCTGTCTGCCTCATGGCCACTAAATAGTAGAGCTAAAAGTTAAACAGATCTCCCAACTCCCAACCCTTGCTCTTCACCACGACAGGTGACAGACACTAAGTGGTGCAGCAGCATCGGGGTGTGGCTGTGAGACCAGGACTCGAGGCCAGGCTGCCTGAGTGAAAGCCTGCTTTGGCCACGATGTGCCCATGACAAGTCACTTAGCCTCTGTGTGCCACATATCCTCATCTGCAAAGGGGACAGGAACACGACCTGACTCACAGGTTAGGGGGGACTGAATGAGTCACTGTATATATACACCCTAGAACAGTGCTTTGCACACAATCAGTCCTATGTAAGGGTGTGCTGCTATTACTATCCTCATCACCAAACAACCGAAGAGAATAAAACAGCAGCAGCACGCATCTCTCATACGTCCAGAGGGAGAATCCAAGAGTTTTGGTCAAAGCCCTTGGGCACCTTCTCTTACCTGGAATCCCAGGTAGGCCCCAGGAAGTGGCTCACCTGTCTTGTCTGTGAGTAAGTAAGAAATCCTGCCCAGCTGCTCGGGAATCGTGCTGGAACGAACCACGGTCCCAGGGATTTTTGAATCCCTTCGAATCACCCAGCTGTATACAATCTTGCCCATGTCCAGGTTCACACGCAAACTAGTCAGAAAAGCAGAACAGATGTCAAGTTTGTACGGCTTTGTATAAGCAACATGGGTCTACATACATTTGTGCCATGGCATTCGGACTCACTCCCTACAGGAGCCGGGGCTGAACCCACAGATTTAACATGAAGCCAACACCACTATCAAATAAGGCACTAAACAAATCATTCCTTTCCTGAAGCTTTTGCTATGGACTAAAGTCACTTAAAATATAGAAAGTGTAGTTGTTTCAATCTTACTTTAAAAAGTTTTTCCTTTCCATTTTTTTTAATAAATAAAATCCATTTATTCAGCCTCCAAATCGGGTAGGCAAACGACTGGCATGTGCCACCAAGCTCCCATTGCACATCTGTGGCCGACATTGCTAATCAATCACAATATTCTATCCCGCTGAGCCCAGACTCCGGCTCGGCATCCTTCTCAAGACAGCACCCCCAACAGCCACCGCCACCCTTGCAGAGCCGGCAGATGGGACCAGCTCTAAAGGGCATCCCGAACGTGGACCGGTCACAGCAAGGAAAGATCTTTAGAGCACAGAGTGATTCGAGAAAGGGTGGTTCAGGGAAAAACAGGCCCTTCCGATGCTGTAGCCACACTCCTGGCTCTGACCGTTCTCGGTCATCACCCTACAAAGAGACTGGCTCCTTTTAAACCACAGAACTACGATCTCTGAATGAGCAGAAGAAGAAAACGTCACAGCGCCCTAACACGAGCCCGCCCCCTGCTTACCTGATGGGAATGATGTTGGAAAACAAGAGCAGGAAGCGAATGATCTGGAGGTACCAGCGCCCGGCAAAGTGCTGGAGGGCGACCATGACCAGCGAGACCACGACCAGAGCGCCGAAGAGGATCTTGGTGAGGCAGTTCACCTCCAGGTCAAACAGGCCGATCTGCGGGACGGAGGAGGAGAGCGTGAGCTCACCTGGTGCACCCACAGCCCACAGGGACAGCTGAGCCTCACCCAGGGAAGATGGCGGGATCCATCAACCCTCATCCCTCTGGTCTTAGAGCACTGGGCTTCCACGGGCTGGAGTTCCAAACCGAGACCCCAAGGGACTTCAGAACATTCTGATTTCAAAATGTTGTTTATAACCAAAGAAAATGTAACCACAGAAGCCTAGGACCAAGTTCCTGCTGTGCCGGCTGGTGCCACACCCTGCACGGCCTCTACCGCCCCTCGCGGCGGGCCTGGAAGATGACTCGGGCCCTCCACTCTCTGCACCGTGCCATATGCTAACTTGGTATCGCCTGACAGTTCGGTGCCCACGCCACTGGCAGCACCTGATTTTTAGGGGCTTCATTAACGAACATTCTTATTTTAATAATAACATTTATTTTCATGTATAGTCTAAAAAAATGTGTTTATTAGCACATCAAATCAATCACTTCACAGAAATACGGCCCAGGATGAGGCTAGAACCTCAAACTAAGGGTGTTCTAGTTAGAGTGATGGCTGCAATGGCAGAGTGTACATGACCAGAGTTTGGGAGTCGCGCGCTCCTTCACGCTGTTGACCAAGGACCTCATTCTGCAAAGCTCCGACTCCCACAAACTGGAGGACGGCTGGGGCTGAGAGGAGCAGTGGCAGAGGGCACCGGACAGACTGCAGCTCTGACGCCAGGTACTGTGCCACAGCCCGCCGCTCACGTGGGTCTGACCAGGCTCTGCCCCTTCCGCGCTGGGCAGCTGGGGGAGAGCAGGGTGCAGGGGAAAGATGCAACATGACACGTGGCAAACAGTTCAGTGCTCGCTCGGGAGTTTGCTCTAACTTAAAAGCTTTAAAAATGTTTATGTATTCACATATGTGCAAATACATATTTAGGTATTATACTGTATGTGTGTGTGTACATATGCATGCGTATATACATGCATACACACATGTGTGCATGGAAAGACAATATGTTGGCATAAATAACGCTGTCAGGGGTTCCTGTTTTTCAGTGTCGTCCCCCACCCCACCAATACCATCACCAACGCACAGCTGCCCGAGTCGCCCCGGACCTTCCACGCACCTTACTGCGGGGATTTGAGGTATTCATGACGCTCCGGAGTTCCCTCCCGGTGTAAAGAACAACACCCACAACAGTACCTAAAATGAAAAAAACAAGGAAGTATTAACACAGGCAGGCAGGCTCACACATAGAAGAGTCTGACCTGCTTGAGAGAAAGTTTTCTAAATCTGACACCCACACCACGAGAATGTCAGAAATTTTACACTGGGCCCAACTAACGATCTATGGCAACAGCAGGACAGCCACTAGGACAGGTGAGCATTTAAATTTAAATTCAATTAAATAAAACAGCCACATGGGGCTAGTGGCTGCCTCACGGGATAGCGAAGACAGAGAGCATCCTCCCTACTGCGGAAGTTCTGCTGGTCACTGCCAGTCCGTGGGGCCCGGCAGCGTCGACCAGCAGGAGAATGGGGGGAGGAGAGCTTTGTCCTTTATGCCACTGGCCTTAGAAGCTTGCCAAGGAGCCCCCTTCCTATCTTCACAAATTATCGTGGAAACTTACGAACACACCCTTCTTTTTACAGCACATTCTTCCTGGCGAGCCTGATGTCTTTCGTACCCTGCCTCACGTGACCATTCTGGGGATGTCCGTCCAGATGACAGTTCTTTCCTGAGAACTTCCCTGCCCTCTCCCAACCCCCTGGGCGCAATAAGGAAAAGCAGCGATCCTTCTAAAATAAACGACTTATAGAAGAAATGAAAAGTGCCCAGTAAACATTAGAAAAGATGCTCGATCTAGCAAATGATCCAAAAAATTAAAAATAAGACATTTTTATCCTGATAAGGCTGGCAAAATTTCAAAAGACGGAGAATGTTCAATGTCAGCCAAGAGGTGGGAAAACGGACCCTGTCGTACACACTGTCGGCTAAAGTGTAAATTGGGGAGAAATTTGGCAATACCTGTCAAAAATGTCCCTGTCTCTCCTTTTCTGTGTGGCAAGAAAATGCTCGACACAGTGGGGAAGGCAGACAAAACAGAAGGAAACAAGCAACGTGGGCATGTGGGCGCGTGAGAGGGCTGTGATGGACCCCCCAGGGGGAGGTGAGGGAGGGTGCGGTTTGCACTGGGCAGTCGGAGACCCTGTTTCAATTCGTGTCATCTGAGCTGAAACTTGGAACAAGAGAAGGAGCCAGCCCCGCCAAGCTCTCTGGGAAGAGCCCAGAAACACAAACAATTTGGTCTCTGCAGGAAAAAGAAAACACGGGCCCTCTTCTCCTCTCCCCCCTCACTCCCAGGATTACCCCTGCCAGAGGGAAATGCACCAACTCAAGGAGGTTCAAACGCATCTGCAGGAAAAGAGCCCAACCCCAAACGCAGGGCTGGGACTGGGGCTCTGGACAAAAAGCCCCCGAAGGCACTGGAGGAGGGGCGCTGAAGTCCCTCCCAGGGCTAAAGCGCTCAGCCTGCGAACAATGTCCTCCCGCACAGTGCGCTTCCGTCCGGGAGGCTCCGGCAGATGGCCGGCCAGGGAGATGGCAGGCCAGGCGGCCACGCGATTCCCAGCAGATGGCAGGCCCCTGTGAACGCAGGCGCCCCTCCCTGCCGCTCCTGTCGCCAGAGCAGATGGTCAGACAGCAGGAGCCGAGCCCGGGCTGAGCTCGGGCGGCCCCGCCGTCCACTCCTATGCAGATGCGGCTCGGCCTCAGCCCGACGCCCAGGCTTGGAGAGGGCCCTGGTAACAAGGGGCGCCCCAAATGGAACGTCCCCCCATCCCTTGATGCCATCAAACGCTGATGGCATGGCCTTTCCCGCCGATGCCTCCCCGTTCTTAGGACCAAAGCTCTGCCTCCACGGGCTCCAACCCCAGCCTGCTCCCCGTGGGTGCGGCTACCGCCAGAGAGGAAGCGCTCGCCCGCGCCCACACACGCGCGGCCTGGGTCTGCGCCGCGCTCGAGGTCTGGAGCAAGCTGCCAGCTTTTAAATTCAGGAGATTTCACTTAACAGACTGGAATCTCTGGCTTCTCCTGGAGAACTGGAAGACCTGGTGGCACTGGGGCCACCCTCCTCGTGCCGTAACCGCTGGTGTTCAGACGGGCGCGTGCTCGCAGCTCGCCGCGGCCCCGTCCCACCCAATGCCCTCCTTGAAGTGCCCTGCCCAACCCCAAGTGCTGCCGACCCGAACCTGTCCACCTAGCTCTCTCTCCCTACGCTGTCACCCCTGCAGTCCCTTCTTGCTCCCAACACCCTCGTCACCCTCTGCAGCCTGCCGACCACGCAGTCCTTTCCACACTCCCAGCCAGCGCCCGCCGGGTCTCTCAGACGAGCCGGGCGGCCGTGGGCGGGCATTTCGCGGAGTTCTCACCGACTCTCCAGAGCAGTGTGGTCCCGCCTGGGGTCAGGGCTACTGTGTGACCCCTTTGCTCCTCACCCACAGCAAAATAACGGCTGAAACCTGAGAACGGTGCTCAGGAACCCTCACAGCAATTAGACGCCGCTGCCACATCCCAGCGCGTGATCAGGGGACGGAGCCCGCGGAACGGGGCGCAGACCAGCTGGGCAGTGTCACGCCAGTGCGGCAGGGGGCGCACAGTGTGGCTGCACACTGGCCACGCGCAGAGGGAGGACCACAGATGGACCAGCCACAGATTAGGGGGAAACCCGACACACGGGACCCTCCTCCCTGAGAGTTCGAGAGGCACTGGGCTAGAACACCGGGCCCTGTGACATCCGGGCCACCTTCCCTGCCAAGCCCCGGGTCCCTTATCCACTGCTCCAGCGCCGTCTCGGCCCGGCAGCGGTGTGCACGTTACCACGGCAACCACATCCTCCACCGACTGGTGCCAGCTGCTGCGGCTGGACCCTCGGCACCTGTTAGCCTCCAAGAGCTAACAACAGTGAATCCACCGAGAGGCAGGGGTTAGATTCTAAAGGGAACACAGAAGTGAAATCTCGCATAATTAAGATTACTCTTGCTGGCCGCTTCTTGAGCGGAGCACCAGGAAAAAAAATGGCTTGTGTTTAACTCCGTGTTTACATTAGAATCAGATGTCCACTCAGGGAGATGCAGGGGAAACTGAGAGCAATTAAGGCAACAGTAAGCGCCAAAACGTGTGCCTGCTGGGGGGCGAGGCAGGCAGCGTCATGAGATCATCGCCGAGCGCACCTGCACCCGAGCTCGCACACTCACACACGCTTGTGTGCACACTTTCTCCCTCCCTCCTCCCACACAGCCAAGCGCAAAGAGAGGGATTCAGACAAGGGAAAATGCATCTCTAATTCCACCATGCACCATGAACGGTTTGAAATCTCTTCCACCAATTTGCCTCCCACTTTCTTCCTTCCAGGAGACCACTTCCCCAAGGCTGTGTGATCTGGAGCAAGTTGCTTAACCTCTCTGAGACTCAGTTCCTCATCCCATTAAATATCCTCACGCAATGTTGTGAGACCAAAACAAGGGAATGGCATCAAAACACTTTGTAAATAAAAAATACATGATAAATAAAAGACTTAGTTACTATTGTTAATCTCTGAGATTAAGGCTGACAAGCCCTTTCAAGTTCCCCCAGCCTCAGAATTCTCTGCATTGTCACCTAAATCCTTTTCCTTTTTGCTGGTTTCAGAAGAAATACATAAGACTCTCCCCGATGTCCTCCCATCTCCTCTGTAACCTGTCTTAAACCCCTACGAAACTGTAAATCCCACAAGGGTGGGGACCACCATCTCCCGAGGCACCACGATGGCACGGGGACCTAGCAATGGAGCCCAGCATACAATGGGTGCTCAATAAATGTTTGCTGCACAGAAAGGCAGGCAGGAAGGAAGGAAAGGAGAAGAGAAGGAAATCACCAGAATGAAAACGAAACAGCCATATGAGAATGCATTTGTTATGGAAATGGTAACGGTATCAAAACGGTTTTGCCTAGCCAAACAAATCCATGCATGAGCTTAGAAGTCAAGGTGGTGGCTGCCTTGGGGGAGGGCCGGGAGAGCAGAAGGGAGTGGAGGAGCACCTGGGGTGCTGAGACTGACCTGCTTCTTGATCTGGGTGTTGGTCACATGGGGGTGCTCCCTGTGTTAAAATCCATCAAGCACTGTATTTAGGGTCATGTACTTTTCTGTATATGTGCTATCCTTCAATACAAGGTTTAAAAAAGAAGAAATGCCTGTCTGCAAGAAATGAAGGACGCACATCATGGTGATTTCAGCCTCATCCTGTTCTGATCCGTTAGTAACTGTCCATTCCACCCAAGGAGGCAGGTGCTTGGCACAGACGTCTCTATTCCAAGGTGCGTTGCTTTTCCTTTCACACTTCCATCCCCCGTGAGGCTGCCTGGGCACAAGTGTCCAGCCCAGGTGAGACCCCCTTGCTAGTAAGTTGCCCTAATTCCACTCCTTAAACCAAGTATTTCAATATGAAACAACGTAAACACTCCAAAAAATTTTGGCGTACATTTTTATAATTTTAGAGCAGGAAAATTTTTTCTTAGCCTGGCACAAAACCTAGAAACTCTAAAGGAAAAAAAATCAATACATCTGACTACATAAAAATTGAAAACTCTTGTGCTAAAATACAAATGAGAACGAGTGAAATAGTAATTGCAATTAAAGCAATAAAAATAAGGATGATATTCTCATCACGTAAACAGTTCTTACAAATTACTTTTTTAAAATGAACCCATAAACAGAAAAAATGGGGACAGGACATAAACTGGCAACTCACACACGTTTAAAAAAATACAAATAAACAGTAAACACAAAGGAAGCAGTTTAACTTCGCAAATAATTTTTTAAGAGGCAAATCAATATGTTAGATATTTATTCAATATGCATCACATGGGCAAAAAGTAAGAAGTCAGAACATGGTGCTGGCTATGGTGTACATAAACATTAACATTATCAGGAGTAAGAATTAGAGGAACAAAGTTTGCCGTGTGAATCAAAATGTAAAATGCATATACGCTTTGACGTAGTAATCCTGTTTCTATGAAAGTGCTGACAATATAAAATTTTAGAACTTTTATAATGATAAAATCAAACAAAGCCTATCACAGACAAAAACAAAAGACAAACAAGAAACTGTGAAAAGATATTTACAATCCACAACAGATGAAAGTTTGATGTTCTTTCTTCTTTTAAGTATTCTTACAAATTAGTAAGAAAAAGAAAAATCCAAAAGGAAAGTAGATAGACCAAAATACTAAGAATTGGCTTAGAGGCAGAAAGATGTTCACCTGTATTTACAATTAAATCAAAACTGAAATAATGACAAGATACCATTTATGACCCATCAGGAGAAAGATAAAAATATGTCTCAACTCCTGTACATCAAATATACAATAAAGTTAAAAAAAAAAAAAAAGGTGAAAAACTGGATGGGAGATAAAGGATAGAAGGCATACGCGTCAGAAATGAGAAACCCTTCCAAATGAATACAAAAATGGTAAGAACTACAATAGAAAAATGACTAAAGAACACAAACAAGTAATTGACAAAGGAAGAAACAAAACGGACGAGGCAAACATGACCAACCTCCCAGACAATCCAGGAAATGCAAACTGAACGAGATATTTTTTTAAATTATCAAAGAAAATAAAGAATAATTATCTGTTAGTAAATGACTTAAAAGCAGAGAAAAATGAGTAAGCAAGAGTAACCAATTCAGAGAGCTTCGGGTGAACAAGCTGCATGGGAAGGCAGGACGTGAACCCCGCCTCCTGTGTGCCGCGTGCCCTGCAGGCGGTGGCCCTGCACAGAATCTGAAGGACCAGTTTCTCCCTTCTTTAGTCATCAGGGGACTGAGAGATGTTACTCATACAATGCACAGGCAAGGCAGGCAGTGGAAAAGAAAAGTGGCAAAAAACCTCGAGGGAGAGCTAATCTTTGCCTGTTCGCATTAAGTCACGAATCTGGAGTGGTGACAGTGGAAACCTAGCTGTGGCTTGTGCCAGCTCATTCCCTCCCCTTGTCTTGCAAGACTCTGGTCAAGGATCTGTTGTACCAGAGAGCCACAAAGCAGCACCCAGCAGAAGCACCCAGCTGGTGGTGAGGAGAGGGGAATATTATATTTAACGAGGGGAAAAGAAATGGATTCCTCTAATAGTAAAGAGAGAAAGTCTCCAGAGGTGGGATCGTAAGACAACACTAATCATACCATTATGTTAACCATATAATATTACGTAATGTAAGAAACTAAAAGCCGCACAATCGATTCTGCTTCTGGAGCAAAGTTCCCGTGTTCAAGTCCCAACTCTGCCTTTCACCTCCTGTGTGACCTCGGGGCAAGTTACTTAACCTCCCTGAGCCTCAGTCTCCTCATCTGCAGCATGGGCGTACGCGCGGTACCGACCCTCGCCCGGCCCGACACGCTGGCTGCACTTCGCCGACGTTAACCACTGCGATGTCTGCTCAACCTCAGCCTCTGCAACCTTCGGCTGCTTGGTGCCAGCCCAGCACCCAAAGTCGGAAGGCACCAATGTCTGCTTCTTCTTGGTGTTTAAAGCCTGAGGCTCCCACTCGGGCCCACACCTTGTCCCGTGCCCAGGGGCCCCGGACACGAGGTACCTGCGTGGCAGCCCCCACGCACCCGGCTTCCGGCCAGACCACTCGGGCCGCCTCGGCCTCTGGGGCGGATTACAGCGCCCATCTGCAGTGGCAGTCAGAGCTACTTCCAGGGCGGCCGGCAGGCAAGGCCCACGGGCCACACCAGCTTCTCCTGCAGACACCTCTAAGTGTCCGAGCCGCCATCAGATGTCAGTTTAATTCCCTGGAGGTGCCGGAACGAGTGGAAAATGCCATCTGACCAAGGACTAATTTTCCCGACTGACGGATGATTACCCTAATTACAAAAGGATTTTCTTTCCTTTCCAAATTGCTCCCACATTCCTCGGGAAAGCGCCTCACCTGACGCGACGACGGTGCCGGCCCACAGCGTGTTCTCGATGCTCAGGCTCTCGCTGATGGGAGGGTCGCTGTCTTCCTGGAAAAGAGCAGACGGGCGGGATCCACAGGCTGCTTCCGGCCGGCTCTGCTCAAAGCAGCAGGAGAAGGAGCCCACCCGATGAAACCGGGGCCCCCCCGTTCGGAAGCCCACGGCTCCGCCACGACAGCAGGGCCAGGCCCGTCAACCTCTGTCCTTGGAGTTTTCATCCCCCACAGAAACACTTTAAAACGTTGGCTCACGCTTTAAGAAATGCGGGTTTCCAACACGGAGAAAATGTTTGACAAGGTAAGAACCAAAATGTGGAAGCAAACCGATGAGGCTCTTTGCTGGCCAGGTCATGGCTTGTAGAAAGAGAACATGGATAATTTAATTTTTGTTCTAAAAATCTAAGACCCATATTCCTAAAGTAATTTAAGTTCAAATTACAGTTCTACTCTGAAAGGTCTGGAAGTGGCTTAAAAATTATAAAAGTGGCAGATAGGATTTGTACAAATAAAAGAAGACATGGACCCATCTGAAAGAGGCAGAAAGAGTAACTGCTCTCAGAGATCCGAGTTGACGTTAATTACAGCAACGCCTTGCTCTACGCAGTCAGGTAATTCAAGCTGTCCCAAGGCTGGCAGAAAATTCCAGTTGTGTTGACCTTACTCAGAGACGATGTCAGCTTTCAAGGCGGGGAAATCTCACCCCACCCCCGACACAAAGCTACTCCCTAACAAAGAACAGTCGACACTTCTTCCCAGGCCTTCATCACCCACACGCACTCTCGGGCAGGGTGCTACCTTCAGGGGGGCTCACTTACCCTGGTAAAAGTTCCCAGGAAGTTGTGAATGTCAATACTTGGCTCCTCCGCATACACATGGGATCGAATCTGAAGAAGATCCTGGTCAACAGAGGTCACATTTTGCAGTTAAAACAAAGTCAGTTCACCATTCTAGACTTTAGGAGGCATCACCGTTTTTCAAAAGCTACTGTATTTCACAAACAGGCTCTCAAGATTATAGGGCAGGTGGAAGGAAGGGGAAAATCCTCCACTAAGCAAGTTCACGAGTTGCTCCATGCAACATCCCAAGACACTTGTTTATCCAGCATTTTCCAAACTTGATGGCACTGGAGATGCATCTATTAACACACTGGAAGTGGGCAGATCCCCCTCTGCTAAACTCTGGCTACAAGGCTTGTTCATACCAATGAAGACAGTCATTCGACAAATGGCTATGAGGCATCTGCTCTGTACGAATCCCTGGGAGGGGCTAAAAAGCAAGGAAGAACACTGCACACCCATCAGGACGGTTACTATCAAAAAAAAAAAAAACCAGAAAACGAAAAGTGTGGTGAAGATGTGGAGAAACTGGAGCCCTCACACACTGTTGGTGGGAATGTAAAATGGTGCAGCCGCTGTGGCAAACAGCATTGCACTTCTTCAAAAACTTAAACATGGAATTACCATACGGTCCACCAATTCTACATCTGCGTACGTATCCAAGAGAAGAAACCCAAGCGACCATCAGTGGATGGAGAGATACACAAAATGTGATCTATACGTATAATGGAATATTACCCACCCTTAAAAAGGAAGGAAATTCGGACATCTGTACAACATGGATAAACCTTGGGGACATTATGCTAAGTGAAATAAGCCAGTCACAAAAGGACAAATATGTGTGACTCCACTCAAATGAGGTACGTACAGTACTTTAATTCATAGAGATAAAAAATAGAAAGGGGGCTGTGGGGGGGCTGTGGGATGGAGCGTTATTGTCTAACAGGTGCGGGGTTCCAGTTCTACAAGATGAAGAGACTTCTGAAGATGTGGACGATGGTGATGGCTGCACGACAACGTGAATGTGCTTAATGCCACTGAACTAACACTTAAAAATGGTTAAGACGGCACATTTTTTGTCATATGTATTTTGCCACAATTTTTTTAAAAGAACAAACTAGCACCCCACCCCAGACAGGTGGTCAGAGAGTGCAGAAGTGAAACACCTTGGCAAAAACTACATCTCGAAGCAGAGCATGGGAAGTGGCACAAGACAGGTGAGTCCGAGGGGGCGACAGTCACTTCTAGAACAAAGAATACAGGAAGTGGACAGGGAGCTGGGCGACAGGAAGGCAGTGCAGGGGAGGGGACAGGAGGGAAGCCCAGGAGGAGGAAGGGAAAGGCCAAAACACCCTGTAGAAACGTAAACAAAGCCCAGAAGCAGAAAGCCCCGGGGAGAGGGGACACGATTCCCTGACTCCACGCTGGCACAGAGTTCCCGAGAGGAAATGGCAGGGTGGGGACCCAGACTGGGTAGCAAGTTAAAGGCCAAGCTAAAAATGTATGATTACGCCATGTGCGTGCACACACACCCGGACACGTACGCATGGCGTGATGACGGGATTTATCTTAAGTTCATTTGCTCGATGGCTCTTGCTACCTAACGGGACGGTCCTTTGCTGGGAGGGCTCTTAGGCTCCAACTGCGGCCGATCACCTGCTGGTCGGAGACAAGACTTTGCACAGACAGAGCCAAGAGCAAACCCCAGCTCCCACGTACTAGCCATGTGAATTCGGAGAGATGGCAGGTTCCATGCCTGCCACGTGGTGGGACACAGCTGCCATCGTCATCAGAACATCCACAGCTAGACATGTGTTTAACCAGGGGGACCTGAGGCCACTCCTGCTGTCACTGTACCCAACTCTGTCCTGGCACTTATTTATCGCCTCTGTTTCTTCTCCTCCCCTTCCCGATTATTCTTACTTGCTCTTCATTTCAACAAAATTCTTTCAAAACCAGCACTGCTGATCCTGACAGCATGGCCCAAGGGAGCCCATGACTCTCACAGGCAGAGGGCAGCCTGGCCCTAAAGGAGCCAGTGCAGCTAGAAGCAGGTTAGCTCGTCTAAGACCTGCAGGCCCATTCTGGCACGTCTCCAGCCCTGCCATTCGCAAGTTTCTCTTCTCCTCGCCCTCCCATGACCTTTGCAAGGGAAGTAGGAGTAGTTTATAGACAAAGGAGAAGCAAAGATTCTCTTACTAGATAAATCTTACTGTATAACCAAGATGCCCAATTATAAAGTGCCGGAGAAACATAACATTTCCCGTAAATGTTAAAAGATGGAAAAAGAATACAGTATGATATCCACGTCTTGGAACGCTATGCAGATGCAAAACAGAATGAGGGTGTGCTCTGAATTTTTAATGAACTACCAACATTTGAAATTTGAGCAACTTCACATGTAAATCTGGACTTCTGGGCTCTACTTCAAAAACAATCAGGGAGTCAGGTAAACTCAGGCCAGCAATGCCACCTGGCAACAAAGGTCTGGGGTTGAGCAGAGGCTGCTGCCCGCCTCCTCAGACAGAGCTTGCGCTCCTGACAGCTACGTAGGAAGCACAGCGTGCAGACAGGTGTGCACTGTGGCCTCTGAGGGTTCCTCAGACCCCGAGACACGTTAAATGCAGAATAACAAATACAGTCTGATGCCATTTATGCAAAACCACAGCCCACAAACAAGTCTACATCTGTATATGTGTAAGTGCACTGAGAAAGATCTGGAAAGACCACTACTGACTTTATATGAGCCCCTCTGGGAAGAAGGTAAGATTTGGGGTAGAGGCTGTAGGCAAGACTTTTCACTTTTTCTTCCTCAGCTATCCATATGGTTTAAGGCTTTTTTAACAAGAATATATGTGCACATTCATCAGGGAATCGTTTCATATAATTCTTACAACCTAAAATTGTGTTGAAATGCTGCTCCCCGGTCAGACCCCCTTAAGCCCACGGAGGCCGAGAGTTCCCTGACAACAGAGGTGGTGGTCTTCCATCTTTCGCTGGATCCCAGCCCAGGCCTCGACCAGACCAGAGGCAAAGTGAGCACTTACTAAACTAACGGGGAGGCGCTTCCAAAGCACACACGGGAAAACGCAGCTCTGTGCTGTGGAATACGCTGGCATCGTCACATCCAGGCCCTTCTACCCTGTCTCTAGAACAGATTCTTCGAATCGTTTTGAGGACCAGAATCCTTACTTTGAGGACCGGAATCCTTACTTTGGAGAACTCTTACCAGGAAGTAAAACACGCCCCCAGGTAAAATCCGAGCCCCGGTGAACGGCGCCTTCTCAAAGTCCCCGGGGGCTCCCGAACCACGCAGAAACCTGCTGCTCTGGAATCCCTCGATTACAAATTAGTAGTAATAATGGCACCGTTTCACTTTTTATGAGCCATGGAAAATCATGAGCCCTGTGAGCACATTTACTATGATGTCAACTCCACCAAGACACGGAGCTCGCGCCTGCCCGCTCCTTTCTCGGGGAACACGGTAGGGAGCGGCCTCAATCCACGCGAGACGAGCACGGGAGACGCTTCCGTGTGCCGCTGAACCCTTCCAGGCCACGGCGGGCACGCCAGTCTCGGGGCACCCAGGTCACATGTGGCCATCCCTCCTCCCGGACAGGGCCTGCGCCCTGCTGCACACGGGGCGCATTGCAGAGGACGGGACAGGCGGCGCCCACTCGCAGGGGTGCTCCCGAGTGGGGTGGGGTGGGGAGGAAGGAGGGGGTATGAGAAAATGCCTCTCTGATAAGGGGGCTGGGGAAAAAAGCTAAATGAAGTGCTGGAGATGCCCAGCAAGGCAGACGTCAGGGTCAGAGGGTTCCTGGCGGAGCAAAGGACACAGGCAAACACCCGGATGCAGAGGCACGCCTGCCCTCCCGAGAGGCTGGGAGGACAGAGGGCCAGAGGCTGAGGTCCAAGTGTCAGCAGACACAGACTGTTTAGGACTGAAGATGACAGCTGGCGCGGAAGAACTGATTCTGGGGAAGATGAGAAGCCTTTGGAAGGTTTCTATTTTATTTTAGAGATGGGGATCTGGCTATGTTGCCCAGGCTAGAGTGTGCAGTGGCTATTCACAGGCACGATCACAGCTCACGGTAGCCTTGAACTCCTGGCCTCAAACAACCCTCC
>VSMD01122524.1:0-49858 GCA_008750895.1 Mirza zaza
GTGGTTGTTAATAGCACTGAGATACCAAGGTTGTTCCTAAAGTCTGGCTGCCACGTTCCTACCTTTTTAAGCTTTTTTATGGTCACCTGCAGATCTCCTACTTCAGTTTCATACTGACGTCTGAGGTCACTGAGGGCTTCCTCAGCTTTACGTTTTTCCTAAAAAAAAAAAAAAAAGTTTTTGTTAATTTAAATGGGTTCAGTCTCTTAAAATAAACAACCTTCAAACCCCCATAGGTGAGAAACATTCTGTGTCAAACGAAGGCTGACCTCAATTCTCCTAGACAGGGAAGGTGAGGAAGGATGGCAGAAGGAAGCCAAATGACTTCAGTTGTGCAGCAGTTCTGGAATGGAAACCCACGGAATTGAAAGAACTGCAGAGTCCGACAACCTACAGACACACCTCACCTGGGAGTGACACCTCTAAGATTCTTACTCACATATGATAAAGGCCCCAGGACATCAACTAATTATTGCTATAATTATTTAAATGCTACGGCACAGCAAAGGGCTGGCTACAGTGCTTGCCTACATCCTATCATGTGATGACATGTGATGACAGGCAAGTGGGTACTCCTAGAGCTCATGCCACATCTGAATTCAAATGGAATCACTGCAAATCTCTATGCAAAGTCCTTCCCCACAGGCTGGTGCTTCTCAGATGTGTTCCTTCAAGTTCTCCTGGAGCAGAGATGGCAAGATGGGAGTTGCCATTCAGAAGCTCCCATGAGGTGAAACGTCTCTAAATTTCCTTTTTCTCTTAATAAATTATACAATTTTATATCCTATGTTCAGTATTCAAATGGTTTTATCTCGACAGCCAGTGAAATTCAGTGTAAAAAAATTCACCAATAGCCTACCATATACCAAGAAGGGTTCTAGGCACAGGCACCTGGGGCATGGGGTGGGGACAGAGCAGGGGACAATGAAACTGATGCTCTCGTGCGTTCTAGCGGGGAGACAGGGAACAAGGATGCTTTCAGGAAATGATATGAAGAGGAAGAAAAGCCAGGGAGATGTGGTGGGGGCCAGCTGACAGGGGTACGGTGGCGCCTGTCTGCAGAGACGGCACCCCCCACATCTGCATCCCTGCCAGGGTGAAAGGATCTCGCTGCATACTCATTGGCTATGGAGCCTGGGCAAGCTGATTAACTTCCTCATGCCTCCATTTTCTTATTAGATTATTGTAAGGATTAAATTAAAGAATCCAAGCAAATTAAAGAATCCATAAAAATTAAATAATCTGAGTAAATTAAATACTCCATGAAAATTAAATAATCCATACAAATTAAATAATCCATGTGCAACGCTTAGTAGAAGAGCAGCATTTTACCTAAAGGTTAACTTTTTTTCTTCTTTGAGACAGGGTCAAGCTCTGTCACCCAGGCATCATCATAGCTCACTGCAACCTCAAACTCCTGGGCTCAAGCAATCCTCCTGCCTCAGCCTCCCAAGTACCTGGGACTACAAGCATGCACCGCCACACCCAGATAATTTTTCTATTTTTTGTAGAGACAAAGTCTCACTCTTTCTCAGACTGGTCTCAAAGTCCTGAGCTCAAGCAATCCTCCCGCCTCGGCCTCCCAGAGTGCTAGGATCATAGGCTTAAAGCCACTATGCTCAGCCTTTTTTCTTTTCTATCTTTTTTTTTCTAAATGGCTGTCTTGACTTCATGCAATTTAACAGGTGAGGCAACGTTACTGCCCACTTTACAGGTGGATGAAGACACCAGGCCTCACAATGAAGTGCTCATGATGCTTCCTGGCATCAGAATGGACTTGGATGCAAGTGTCTTCACTGAATCCACAGCCACAAACCCAAACACAACAACTTTATTCAGAGATGAATAAAGGAATTTATCACTTGTTTATTTCATTCCCAAACTTGGACAGGTAGATGCTGGGAGATCAGATAGAAGGTTATTAGGGTATCCCAGGCGAGAAATGGTGGTGGTGCAGATCAACTCTTCACAAACTTCCAGCAAACTGAAACGGAGGGAACACATCCCAACTCATTCTATGAGACCAGCATTAGCCTGATACTAAAATCAAAGATCTTAAAAGAAAATTACAAACCAATATGTCTTATGAATAGAGATGCCAAAATGATAAATTAATTCCAACTGAATTCAACAATCTATAAAAAGGATAATACATCATAACCAATTGAGGTTTATCTCGAGAGTGTGAGTTCAAAACATTCAAAAAATCAATGTAATACTAATATTCTAAAAAAATTAATATTCCAAAAAAGAAAAAAAAATGATCATTTCCATAGAGTCACTAAAAGCATTTGACAAAGTCCAATGTCCATTCCTGATTAAAACAATAACAGCAAGAACAATAACACTCAGCAAACTGGGAACAGAAGGGAACTTCCCTCAACTTATTAACGGGCATCTATGAGTAAGAGACTGCTAACATCAGACTTAATGTTAAAGACTAAATGTAGACAAGAGTGACTCTTCCATCACCTTTAATCTTCTAACCCATGCAACAAGAAAAATAAAATCATGCAGATCAGAAAGACAAAACTGAATTTATTCACATATAATCATCAACCTAGAAAATCTAATGGAATCAACAATATATTCTGACTTCATCAAAATTAAATTTTTCTACTCTTCAAAAGACACTGTTAGAGAATAAAAACACACGTAATAGTCTTGGTGAAAATATTAATAGATCATATATTTGATAAAGGACTTATAAATTAAGACTATATAAAGAACTCTTAAAAGTCACAAATAAAAAAGCTGATTTTTAAAATGAGAAAAACATTTTAACAAGACACTTCACCAAAGAAGATATATACATGGCAGATAAACACAGATCCTTAACACTGCTAGTCATTAAGGAAATGCAAGTTAAAACACCAATGAGGGTCTTCTACATACCTATCAGAATGCCTACAGAATGGTACTCTCACACACTGAGGGAAAGGTACAATGCTACAACCACTCTGGAAATCAGCTGGGCAGTGTCCTAGAAAAATAAACGTATACCTACCTAACACAGATGACCAAGCCATTCCACTCTAGAAATTTACTCGAGAGAAATAAAAGTATATTGCCTATATAATACCTGTACATGAATATTCACAGCACCTTAATTTGCAATAGCCCAACAACTGGAAATAACTCAAATGTCCTTCAATGGATAAATGGATAAACAAACTGTAGAACACCTACACAGTGGAATACCACTCAGCGATGAAAAAAGGATGAACCATTGATACATGGATAAGTCTCAAAATAAGTATGCTAAGCAGCAGCAGCCATATGAGAAACAGTACATACTGCATAATTCCATTTCTATGCAATTCTATAAACTTCAAACTAATCTATATTGACAGAAAATAGAACAGCAGTTGCCTGGCAAAGAAGGGAGGAAGGCAGGCTTGTTATGCCTTCAAAGGGGCAGTGGATGATTATATCCATGATCTTACCTGCGGAGACTGTTTCACACTATATATATATATGTATATGTATATGTGTGTGTGTATTTGTGTATATATATAAAATTAACATATTCTATATTTTAAATATGTGCCGTTTATATACATGCCAATTATATCTCCATAAAGCTGTTACAATTAAAAAGAACTAACTAGAACGATGCAACATGCACTTTATGTGCCTCAGGAGTCAAGGTCAGGAAGAGAAGAACATGGCCAGAGGAGCAGGGGAGGGCATCAAAGGGAAAGGCGTGACATTCTCTGAGCTCTGCAGAATTCAGGACCGTGGAGAGGAGTGGGGAGACAACCAATGAGGCAAAGGAAATAGCTGGGGCAGAGGCAGAGTCTCAGCGGTGGGCAGCCGGAGTTCGGGGTGAAGAACCACTGGGAACGAGGGGTGCCACACAGACTGGAGCAAAATTCAGGAAAAATCTTCAACTGGCCTAAGCGTGTTATTCCAGAGAGACTGTGTTTAGAAGGGTGTGAGGCAGCAGCAAGGACAGGCAGGGGAACGGGCTTCCTCCCAGTGCCAAAGCTGCCCCACTGCCAGTGAGGTCCTGGGCTGCCTGCTGAGGTTTCAGAGGCCACATAAATGTGGCGAATGACTGGCTGGCTGAAGACCCCTTGTTGTGGAATAAAGAAATGATGCCATGGACACCACAGATTGGCCACCCCTGGACCAAAGCCAAGGAAACCAAGGAAGATGCTATAATTAGTAAAATGTGAATTTATTAGGGGTAGGGGCCAAGGCCCTATTCCTATTACCAACAACAAATTTGGGAGGTATTCAGCTGGAAGAAGCAATGAGATTGGTTACCAGAATAACACATGTGCTTGGTAAGTGTCTGATGAAGGAATGAGTGCACAGATTAAAAACAGTGGATAAAGAGAAACAGGGCAGGAAAAAAAAAAAAGGTTTCACTGTTTCTGGACCACAAAAAGGAAAGTGCAAGCAGAAGAATGGGATATCCATGGCACTAAAGCTGGACCATGACCCCTGAACCATTCACTTGTTGAATAAGACATCCAAATACTGATTCAACTTGTTATAAAGAAAGAGGACAACACAGAGATCCATGGACATTTACGTGGTAAAGCCACGTAAGATATAGAATCTGAAAGGGAGCAAAGGAGCGCAGGGCCACAGAGAAGAGCAGCACAGTGACAGTCACAGTGCAGCTAACACACCCCAGGCACTGCGTCAGATCGTGATGCCATCCTTGTTAAAGCAGGTAGGTGGCATTATCCCATTTTTAAAGATGGAACAACGAAGGCTGAGAAGGCAGGTTATTTTTCCGGTGCCACCTCGTCCAGGTTAAGGGCAGGGCCAGGATGCAAACCAAGGTCTACTGGCTCAGGCCACTGGCGTACTATTTTGCTGCTTACTTTTCAATGTTAACAGGGCAAATGAATAAATTAAAATCGAGTTCTTAACAGTGACTACTCAAAGAAATGTGTCTGTTTTCTATTTTCAGTAACATTAATCACTGAAAAATACTTCGTAAGAAAAAGAATAATCATTTCTTCAGTGAAAATCACTGAAGGTAGCATGCAACTTTCAACTGCAAAGGGATCCTATAATGCTGAATCTGTGAACTCAAATCAGGATATTAGAAAAAATAGAAATCAATGATAAAAATAATACAAATAAAAACAATACAGCATAAGAGCTATTTGTAAATAGTATTTATATTGTATTAGGTATTATAAGTAATCTAGAGATGATGTAAAGTGTACTGTGGGATGTACATAGGTTACAGGCAAATACAATTCCATTTACATACGAACTCAAACATACATTTTGGTATGGGGATTGGGGGAATCCTGAAACCAATCCTCTGTGGATACCGAGGGACGACTATATACTATTATAAAACAACAAAGTTTGAAGACAGGATTTTAATTTCACTGTAATCCACATTTAAAGCTGGCAGCGGAGATGGGCAGTGAGACAGGTATGTGCAAGTCAAGCCACCTTCTCTACCCGAAGGCTGGCTCTGCCTGCTTCAACCTCAGCTCTCAGGTCACTTCTCCAGCTAGGCCTCTGACCCCCAAGGTAAGCATCCTCCTCTCCCAGTCACTGCCTATCACACACACACACCGTTTCCTTACTGCACTTGTCATTATCTGAAATTATCTGATTTATTTATTTATTTGATTATTATCTCTACTGATCCTTACTCATGCCCAAAAAACACCACCAGTAAAAATCCCCTTGCTGGGAGTCTCCATGGGAGCGTCCGTAGGAGCCTGGACTTGCTGTACTCACGTCCCGACACCCAGGGGAGCACCGGGGCCCCAGTGCACGAAAAGTGCCTCGTAAAGATCTGCTGAACGAAGGGCCAACCCCAGAAACATACGTCTTTCCGCGTCTTATGTTCTGCAGCCTGAATCCTCTGATCCATTTCCTCCTCCAACTCACTCAACTGCATGGCTGCCTTGTCCTGGGCTCTGAAATTCAAAAGAATGCACACCTTTTTATTACACCCTTAGACTTGTAATATGAAGAGAAAACTTCAAACTCATCCATTTCAAGATCTATATTTTACAGATGAGGAGAAACACACCATTCATAACACTCCCCATTCCTTCCACATAATAAAATGGGATTGGCAATTTAACTATTTTGGCGTAAGATGATTGTAAAACTAGATATGGTCGTGCATTGCTTAACAATCGGGACATGTTCTAAGAAATGCTTTATTAGATTTTGTCATTGTGCACACATCACAGAGTGTACTTACACAAACCTAAATGGTATAGCCTACTATACACCTAGGCTCTATGGTATATATTATACACTATTGCTCCCAGGCTACAAACCTATACAGCATGTTATGGTACTGAATACTATAGGCAATTATAACACAATGGTAAGTATTTGTATATGGAAACATATCTAAGCATAGAAAAGGTACAGTAAAAATACAGTATGATAATCTTATGGGACCACCACTGTTGTATACGCAATCTGTTGACCAACATGAAATGTTGACCAAAATTTCATGGAATGGCATTTGACTGTATTAAATAAATGAAATACATTAAGTAAAATGATATTAGACTAGATTGTGGCACAGAATAAAGGTACCAAATCTCTGGGAGGCTCTCAATAAGTTCTGAAAATCCCTTTTCCTGTCATGACTGAGTTAAAACCCTGGAAACACAAAAAAAGAATTTCAAGGCAAAGAGATGGTTAGATATAATTTTGAAATTTTATTATATGAAACTCACAATGTTTTATGTTAAAGTTAAAAGGGAAACAAGATCTCAACAATTATTTCTAATTAGTCCCCTAAACTTCTAGAATGTAGATAAGATTACCATTTGGGAAATTTCCGTTTCTATTATTAATAATTAATAAATCACATCTCTATGGAGGCGGAGCATACTGATTTGCTAAAAAGTTAGAAATGGAAAAATTTTGGTAAGAGGGATTCCAGGATTATTTTATTTAGCAATTATCTAGTATGGAGATGTCTGTCACTTTACAACAGTTGAGATTTCAGATTAAATCGTAACAAATTATTCTCCTTTGTTCTCTCTGAGCTACATGTCCAATTATCTAACTTTTCACATGCATATGCCTTGCCTACTACTCAACTAAATTATAAGCAACCTGAAAGCAGCTACCTAGGGTTTAAAGGTGATCCACTTGGGTCAGTGACATGCTGTTAATTACAGAGCCTAAATATAAGACCTCCCTCCCATCTTCGACTTTGGCCTTGAATTCTACCTGTTTTTGACATTTATTCCCTCACAACTGGTTCACGCATTATCTTAACTGTGACATAAAACTCCACATAAACACTGTGGAGGTAAAAAAAAAAAAAAGACCCCAAAGTAAAATTTCAGGTAGCATTACTATTTTCTACTCCTGTTTATTTCCTCCTCACCTTACAGCCTGCCCATGGCTATGTTAACCCATTTTAGAAAGCCAACTAGTTTCTGTTTATAAATACCTGCTTCTTGAAGTCTAGAAATTATGTATTTCCAAAGCAACTTATTTTTTTTTTAGGTCAACTCCAGAACTATAAATAGCTAGGCCACATATCCTTTCTCCTTTTGTTATGATCATTTTCCCAACTATCTCTTCTAGATACCCAGTCCAAACATCTGGGACTGCTCCTGAATGTGCTCTCTGCCTTTCTCACTTTCAAGCAACATTCTTCTTCTTTTGTAAATCAGGGTGATCCACAGTGATCCAGTGTTTGCCCCAGCAATTTCTAGTGTCTAGTAAAATGCCCGGCCTCTGTAGTCTAGTCTGGGTCTCCTACCAGGACACTGGGAACCTGATGTTCAGGGCAAGTGCAGAGCGACAAGACTGAGACCCTCCCCCAACCAAAAATGGAGGTGAGGATGAATGGTCCTTGTCTGAGAATGCAGTGAACGGTTCACCAGCAGCTATTTAAACGCTTCTGTGGAGGTCTTTGATAGCTAAGAGAGGAGCCTTCAGGAGACCCCAGGCCCAGGGTAGAGCCAGGGTCTGCCTCCTTCCGGGGAAGCACAGGAGAGGGGTGGAGGGAGGCACCGATACAGCTCAAAACATGTGACATACTCCACTGTGAGTGCACAGCCTGGCTGGTAATAAGAACACAAAGCACGCCTGTTTTTTCCCCCTTGTGGGTTTACGTGGTACTATCTTTAGATGGGATACTCTGTGTGTGTGTGTGTGTGTGTGTGTGTGTGCATGTGTGCACCCCACATGTCTTCATGTGGGTCCGTATACGTGCACCTGTGCATGTACTTATGAGTTTGTCTGTTTTATTAATAACAGACACTCACTGACACTCTGAAAAATCAGTATGTGTCTCTGCTCGTCACCCCAAAGGCAGCCCACACTGGGGCTCTGATCCACACTCCAGAATGCTCTGCAAAATCTGCACTTCCAAGGATCATGCTTTATCTTACTGGAACTTGAGGGGAAAGATCAGAGTCAGGTACTAAAAACATTCATAAGAAACCCCTTGGGAATAGCTCAATCTTTGCTCGACTCTAGGACTATAAGAAAGGTCCTATTCAGATTCAGGATCTTAAAACATTTTCTCTTCCACAGTTTAATTCCTGTCGGTTACTCCAAAGATTCAACTAGATAGTTTTGACATCACGTGGAGGGGAAGAACAAAGAGAAGAGGAGCCCCACGAAGACGGGCAGCAGCCTGTCAAAGGGGCTGTGTGTGCAAGTTCTGGGCAGAGAGTTGCTGGTGGAACACGTGGCAGCAAGAGGCATCCATGGGGGTCATAACACCCAAGATTCGTGACAAACAAAATGCTCTCTTCTTTCCCAATACTAGCTAAAGGAATATGGTCCTTCCAGGGAGTAAAAAGGCTGAAGTTTGGACTGCAACACATATAAATTCTTCTTTTGCAACAATCTGGCTGTTAAAATGAATAAGATGTTCCATGCAAGCCTTATATGGCTTATATGAACTGTCTGTGATACAGCGGGAATTTAACAGATTTTTAGCTTTCAGTTCACAGGGGAGGGCTGGGTAATGAGGGCTAGAGAGAGAGAAAGCAGCCGTGCTCAGCACCTCCCGGGGTAGACAAAGCTAGCCGAGGGGCTCACCCATGATCTCACCTACTAAGTCTCAGTACCCTGAGGATGAGAATATTTTCATCCTCATTTTGCAGATATAGGAACTGACTCATGGAGATTAAGTAACTTGCCTCTAAGGTCCCACACTTGTAAATTTAATAAGCACCACAGGTCTAAACTTTGAATGGTGTCCTGCCTACCTTTCTAAAGTTTCCTATGTGTTTCAAGTGGCTGGATATAAGATAAATCTCTGAATTATTTTATATTGACTCATATATGGAATCAATTATATTGGTCCTAAAGGGGTTATATAATAGGATCATGATGACCTATTGATTGATTGCTGAATGACTCTATAAATTACTGCCCGACTCAACTTCCCCTGTGCTGGCTTAATTTAGAAAGCTCTAGATTCCTGAGGTTCAGGAGGACCATCCACATAATCATGTGGCCACATGGTTCAGTCCATCTGCCACGCGTGTCCGAGGGCAAGTCAGAGGGTGCTATGTGCCACTTAGAAAGGAAGGACTGCAGTACCTCTTCACTGCAATGGCCAGGTTTTCCATCTCTGTGCTTTGGAGCTTGATCTCACGGATGAAGTTCTTTATAACATGTTCATATGGCTGAATCAGTCTTGGCTCCACAAGGTTGATGTTTTGATACAGGGTACTAACTTGCTCTTTTCTGCCAAAAAAAAAAAAAAGAAATTAAATCAAATCAATTAAACAGCAAAAAGGCAACTGTTTAGAATACTTTTAAGAAACAGAAACATAAGTGAAGAACCAAGGAAGGAAAAATCAGCAATAATAAAATGACCCAGAAGGAAGGGACGATACAGTCAGAGATGCCGTTTCATTTTTCTCCAAATTAGGAGACAGAGGCCTTTGAGGGCAGTGGAAATGCACAGGAAGGGTCTCGGAGGGAAGGATTTTTTTTTTTTTTTTGCCACTGCTGTTTTGTTTTTAAATAGAAAGTTAACAAATTTACATAAAAGTTAGGTACATTAAACCAACTGCTTAATTCCATGTTTCAATGATCTCTAATAAGATGTTAATTATTATTTTACAGTCAGTTAAAAATTACTTCATATAAAATTCATACACACACACATATATTTGCACTGTTGTCATTCACAACACTTCTGACACCAAACATGCGGGTTTTTTCCCCACACCAACTAATTCTCCAACTTTCTGGGCACCAACTGTGCATTGAACAATTCAGTTCCATTCTGACACTAACCACCCTCAGTTAGCACTGACCCCACAGGTTAAGCGTCCAGCCCCGAAAGACTGCCCCCACTTCAGACACCCGTCACAAGTTCCAAACTGCCACCTGCACTTCTGACCAACTTGGCTATAAATCAGGGGTTCCTGTGACCCCCCCCCTTCCTCAGTTTCCATGATTTATTGAAACAGGACTCACAGAACTCAGGAAAAGACTCTACTTACGTCTACCAATGTATTATATAGGATACAACTCTGGAACGGCCACATGGAAGAGATGCTTAGGGCAAGGTATGGGGGCAGGTGGGTGAACAGAGCTTCCATGCGTCTCCGGGAACACCACCCATGCCAGCACCTCAATGTGTTCACCAACCCAGAAACTCTCCAAACTCCATGTTTTACACTTTTTGTGGAGGATCCCCTGTGTAGACACGATAGATTAAATCATCGGCCGATGATGGCTAACTCAATCTTCAGCCCTTCTCTCCTCCCCAGAGGTCAGGGAGGGGCTGAACCTTTCAACCTTCTAATCATGTCTTGGTCTTTCTGGCAAGCAGCCCCCATTTTGAAGCCATCTGAGGGCCCCCAGCCACCAGTCATCTCATTAAAGGACATTCTTGTCACTCTGGAGATTCTACTGGTTTTAGGAGCTGGGTGCCAGGACCCTGGAACAAAAACAAAATATATATTTCTTATTGTATGACAGTATTTATATGTGACAGCCTCATATCTGTCATTTAATGTTTTATTTAAAAATGATAAAAAGTTTCAGAGGCATTTCAAAAGAAAAAGTAACGAGATTCAGTAGCTGGTCTGACAGAGGAAAGGAGCTAGTTGGTGAGGCTAGTGGTGACCTTAACTCACAGTTTAGGGGTTGATGCGCTAAGTGGAGTCTAGCATGATCTATGGATAATGCACCCTTTATGCTTAATGAAGTCTGTTAAACTCAACTGCTACTGAGGGTTGCTGTCACTCTGGGTGGACTTAATAACCACACTCTTTCCCACCATATCAAAGCTTCTCTTGGTTTGAAGGACTGCATATTGGCCTCCTTAGCTTACATCACACTTCATGCAATCCAACCTTTCTTCTTATGATCCTGGTGGAAAGCCACACTTGCTAGCATTTAACATAAACTGTGACTGAGTTCTAACAGTAGCATCGCTTTTTTTTGAAAGCAAAGAAAATTTATGCCAGTGAAATAAGAAATGCCAGGATTTTAGAGACTATGGAATTCTTTGGGCCTGAAAACTTGTCATAACACCAGCATCACAGAATTTTATCAGTTCTCATCAAGTCTAGAAATGTTAGAGGACAGCCAATTATCACAGGAGAGCTAATCACTTTCACGCACCGCCTTGTTTAAAAATCACCTCCAGTGGTTGGGTAATTCTCATGTTTGGTGATCTGCTTCTGTGATTTTACGGGTACTTCCCCCAAAATGCAAAAAGCCTTCTGTCTCCTGCCCCCGGCATGGAGAGATTACTCTTCTTCGGATGCTTGTCCAGCTTGGGTAAGGGCTGTTGGGCAGGCCACTAGAAGAGTTAGGACTTCTGAGAGCATTTCACAGCCATCTATGGTGCCTGGTGACACCAAAGTGGCAGCCACAGAAGACCACTCAAACCCCAGAGTGCAAAATTCGTACCCATACATATGATCAACAGCTCCCGGGCTCTTGCCCTGTTACTCTGTGGAAGGCAGCCTGTTACGATGCTGTGAGGACACAAGATAATCCCAGCCCTTAGCAATTAAAAGGCCACGCCATAGAGCCATCTCCCAACTGGAACAGATGACGCAGATATGATAAGATTTATGAGTATAATAAAAATAGTTCTACTTAATAAGTATTCACTATATTCCAGGTATTGTGCTAAGCAATTTGTATGGATCATATCTCTGAAGTACTTTTATTAACCCATTTTGCAGATGAGGCAGGACTAAGGGCCTGCTTTGGGCTGATTCCCCCTTCATATGTTGGAATTCCTAACCCCCCAATATTTCAGAATGTGGCTATAGTTGGAGATAGGGTCTTTGAAGAGGTTATTAAGTTAAAATGAGGTCATTACAGTGAGTCCTTATCCAATCTTGCTGGTGACATTAACAGTCAAGAGGCAAGGTGTTGGGGCAAAGAAAGCAACTTTTATTCAAAGAGCCGGCAAACAGGAGAAGATGGCAGACTAATGTCCCGAAAAACTATCTTAAGTTTTCATGAGCTTCAGGCTCCTTTTTATTACATCTTAAGGGAAAGGGAAGAGGTGGTTGGGTTGCAAGAGGTAACTGACGGTCACAGACATCTGGGCATCAGTGGGGATCTGAGGAACTTGTAAAACTTTGCTCTTGGCCAGTTAACTCCAGAGGACGAAGGTCAAGATGTTCCTAAAAATTTTCAACACAGCATTGTTACTTGTGTGTGTACCTTTCTTATCCCCTCCAGGAGTTAATTTTGGAAAAGGCACGGTTGTCAACTTTCTTCTAGCCTACGTGCAGAGCTATGCAGAAGCTTTTAACCTAAAGGATGTTACCTTAAGGGGTCCAAAGCAAAATGGAGCTAGTCATGTTAAGGTTCCCTTCCACCGTCACAGCCTCAGAAGAAACCAACCCTGCCCATACCTTGATCTCAAACTTCAGGCCTCCAGAATTGTGAGGAAATAAATGTCTGTTGTTTAAGCCATTCGGTCTGTGGTATTTGTTACCGCGAATACCTAGGCAGCCCTAGAAAACAAATATTGTATAGTGCCCAAAGTCACACGGTGGTTAAGCGACAGAGCTGGGATTCAAACTCAGTCTCCTACTGGAGACCACGTATCAACCATAACATCAAATGTTTCGCAAGTGTGTTAAACATCTGAACTCCTGATAGAAGAAATGAGATTCAAAATCAATCCATAAACCCACGAAGCACTGCAAAACATAAGGTACACATTATCTCTGAGGCTTAGTTAAGCATGGCCCCAAGGTATGTCCATGTGTCTGTAACCTCTCCCAGGTTTGCTCTTATACATACAACGCTTGATCTGTGCAGAGGCCAATGACGATTCAAAAGAATCGCTCAAGTGAAATACTAATAAATCTGCAGAAGTCAGTCACTTTGATCTTTTTTTTTTTTTTTTTTTTTTTTTTGAGACAGAGTCTTGCTTTGTTGCCCAGGCTAGAGTGAGTGCCATGGCATCAGCCTAGCTCACAGCAACCTCAAACTCCTGGGCTCAAGCAATCCTTCTGCCTCAGCCTCCCAAGTAGCTGGGACTACAGGTGTGCGCCACCATGCCCAGCTAATTTTTTCTATATATATATATTAGTTGGCCAATTAATTTCTTTCTGTTTATAGTAGAGACGGGGTCTCGCTCTTGCTCAGGCTGGTTTTGAACTCCTGACCCGAGCAATCTGCCCACCTCGGCCTCCCAGAGTGCTAGGATTACAGGCGTGAGCCACCGCACCCGGCCGAAGTAAGTCGCTTTGTTTGATGATGTAAGACACAGAAAACTGCCATCATGCCTCCCATCAGAGCTGAGTACAAATACTGCTTGCAACAGTGAGCCATATTTATTAGTGAGAAGTAGGAAAAAAAAAAAACAAACAACTTCTACTCTTTGTATCATTAACTTTTTTGCCTGTGTCATTTACTGGATGCAAAACATACTAATCTGCTCTTTAACAGGCATCTAACTGTCAGGGACGGTCATTAAGACGCTGTCACCTAGGGTCCTTATTTACTGGCTAACTGTAAAAAATAAAATGTTCATAAGTGGATGTCTCAGTAGATTCCCTCACTTTCTGCAAATTTCTAAAACAAGAAACAAACATAATGATTCATAAACTCCCGTGGGTCATTTGCCGGTTCTGGCATTCATTACACAGAATTTTGGGATTAGTTTACGGTGAACTATACAAATAGATTAATTACAGACACCATCTACCACTAACAAAACATGTTACATGGCTGAGTGCTGTACCAGCACTGCATCCATACTCAACTATCTTTTTTGTTACATGGCACACAGGGAGACTGGATTTCCCAGAACCCCTGCTGGCTGGTAGGTTGGAGCCACGTGACTAGTTCTGGGAAAGGGAAGGGTGCAGAAATGGTATTTGTCAGCAACTTCCGTGCTTGGCCCCTAAAATCTTTTGCAAGATCTTCAGCTCTTATCCTTTCATTTTTTTCCCTTTCTCAGTTTTTCTAACATTCTCTCTGTCTCTCTCTCCTCCCCCCCCCCACACATATACCTTCTGCCTTTCTCCCTCCCTTTCTCTCTCTCTCCTTCACCCTCATCCCCACAGCTGAAGGGCAGAACCCCAATATGGCAACGGCACACAGTGGAACGTGCTCGGACCCCTGCACCACCATGTGGAGGGAAACTGCCCAGGAGAGCTACCTGACCTCCTCAGCCTGTCTGACACGTAAGAGAGAAATAAGTATGCACCGCATGAAGCCACTGAGACTTGGAAGTTCTACTTTACAGTCAGCTTAAGCTTAGAAGGTTGGCATTATAGTTTCCCATTTTCGTATTTTATCATCTTCTTCCAAATTAAAATACTTCCTTACCTCCTTGATAGCTTCATACATTAACTAAGCAATAAAACTTTTATGATCAGGGTAAGTCTTAAGCACCACACCCACTTTCTTTAGAAGGGAACAAAAGACTATTGTGGAGCAATCATATACAGAGAAGCAGGCATTTACTGAGCACCTTTTCTAAGCAGTCCAGGTGATGATTTAAGCATTCACATGATTATTCTTGTAATTCTCGTTGACCTTATAAAGTTATTACTAGTATCCTATTTACTGAGGAGGAGACTGAGGTAGAGAGAGGTAAGTGTCATCCCCGTAGCAGAGCCAGAATTACAGCTCAGCCCACCTGGCTGCAGACTCTGGCTCTTTAGGGAGAAACTGGCCCTTCATGACAAGAGTGTTGAACTGATTTTAAGGGGTCCCACGTACGTATTTTCATTTAAGAAAACGTAATGTAGATTTTTCTAAAGATCACTTGGGAGGAGGATATGTACTATCGCTACAAGGACTGTCCACGTTACAAAAGGATTCCCGGAAAGAATGAAAGCATGACTGAGGTTAAAATGAGATGAACCTTACACAATTTAGTTTCCTTAAAGCTATTTGGGGAAAGCGCTATTATACGCAGTGGGGCACACTCCCACCTTCCACTTCCTGCCCTCATCTGCCTGTGTGCTTCATCTGGTCTGTATCTGTGAAGCTACAGAACCATTTGGGTCATGTAGAGAGACTGTAACATAATGCACTTGGCCATTCTCACACCTGATGGGAAAAGCAAAAACAAAACAAAAACAAACAACAAACAAAACCCGACTTCAACATAGCAAAATATAACACCTAGTCCCTCTGTTTAAGACTGAAATGCTGTGCCCTATGCAGGCAGCCAAATAAAGACATCTGTGGATTCTTCAACTCAGATTTAGTGCCATTACTTGGTGCCAAGGTAATCTTTTGTCCCCCTCCAAGGCTGTAGTAGTCACCGGCCTATCCTGGAACCCTTGCTCCTGACGTCAAAGGTTAAGCAATCAGAACCTACACAATGACCACACACACAACTCTGTTTTCTTCCGGGCCTGACCCAGTTTGGCACATCTGAGTGCTCAGACAGGTGCCCAGGAGTGAACAGGCTTGAAAGCACTTTGAATTCATTAGGAGCCAGGGCCTCATCTAAGGCAAATACACTTGGACTCGCAAAGACCATGCAGACCTGTTTACAGGTGTACCTGACAAATATTAATACAGGTTAAAGATTAAGGGTCAAGTCAGTCAAGTCAAAAACAGTCCCTACTTCTGTGCTGAGAGAACCACCAACAGTGAAAATAATCTAATTTATGTCTCAAAATATCAAAAATGACATGCAATTAGAGAAAAATATACTTTGAATTATCAACCAGTTTTAAGATGCTTAAAACCTAAGTCTACTTATCTTCTTGTTCAATAAATTATATGATGAATTATATGAGTGACAGTAGTAATGGCTAATTACTGATGAAAAATTCACAACTTAAAAATTTAAAATGATCCCTGGGAATTAAGCATCTTAAATGGCAAATATTCCCATTGATGCTGAAAAGAAAATTATATGCACTCAAAGAAAAGACAAGAATACCTAAGATATATAAAGATTTCAAAAAGTCGTACATTTTCATAAGATGTAACATTTTACTGAGAATATCATATGCATATTTACATTTTGTATCGTTAATACAATAAGGCTGGTATTTAGAATGCCTGGACACCTCTGATCTCAGGACATCCCTAGGAAGCATTCAAGTGCACACAGCCCCACTCCACACTACAGAACACAGCAATCCAGTAGGGTTATAAGGAAAATTGGCCCTTAGATTCCAAGTCCTGCTGCCTTAAATATTAAAACAGGGAGCTAAACTATTTATTCAAACTCCATGCTATAAAGATCTAAAACCCAAGGCAGTTTGTGTGAGCAAGAGCAAACAGTTTTAAATGCCCATGTTTTCATCATTCTATACTAAGGAATGCCCCAAGAAAATCGATGCCAAGATCCTAATAACTAAGCATAAGGAATAAAAACATGCATGCCATCCAAGGGGCACCACAGGAGATCCTAGAAATAAAACGCTAAAAAGCAGACTGAGTTCCTTCCCGCATAATTAGAAGGAAGCTCACAGATGATTGGAAAGTTCTGTAAAGGTTAAGTACAAGATGCTCTGACAGCATAGAACAGGTGAGCCTGACCAGTCCACAGGGGAGTACCTAAAGCATGTATAGATGTCGACTAGGCAGAAAGCAGAAAGGGGGCTGGGGTGGAGTGGCCTGTTCCAGGCATCAATAACCACAGGTTGTGCAAAGCCTTAGGCAGACAGGGGTGGGGAAAGGGGAAGAGCTTCCCATTTTCCAGATGGGGCTGGAGACATCGCAGGAGCCAGATGAACACATGAATGAGCAGGGCCTGAAAGCACGTGAAAGACACAGGGTGGGGAGGGGTATTCCAAGAGCATGGGAAGCCACAGAAAGATTTGAGGGAAGAGTTGTCATAATCAAGTCTGGTATCTTCACACAGTTTTAGCTGAAGCAGAGAATTAAACAAAGGGTTCTGAAATAAATTTGCAGAGATGAAGACAAAACTAAGGCCGTTATCGTTTAATCTGGAAATATGAAGCTTTGGGAGTTGTCATTAGCTTTTTTTTTACAATAGAAGTGGTAAAATTATGAACAGTTAAAATCTGATAGTATAATTATTTCTCTTTTGGGATAAGAATACGGAGTATATTCTTACTAATGTAACGCCGGTTGACCTTTTTAGATGCCCCAAATGAACCACACTGTTATTTAGTCACTAAGTACAAAGGCTTTTCCTTTTCCTCTCATACAAGTAAAAATTACTCTTTTGAAAATGTACTTTTAAGGCTGGGCACGGTGGCTTACGCCTGTAATCCTAGCACTCTGGGAGGCCAAGGCAGGAGTATTGTTTGAGCTCAGGAGTTTGAGATCAGCCTGAGCCAGAGCGAGACCCCATCTCTACTAAAGTAGAAAGAAATTAATTGGTCAACTAAAAAAAAAAAAAAAAAAAATATATATATATATATATACACACACACACGTATATATAAATTAGCTGGGCATGGTGGCGCATGCCTGTAGTCCCAGCTACCCAGGAAGCTGAGGCAGGAGGATCACTTGAGCCCAGGAGTTTGAGGTTGCTGTGAGTGGGCTGATGCCACGGCACTCTAGCCCGGGCAATAGAGTGAGACTCTGTCTCAAAAAAGAAAATGTACTTTTATTACATAGTATGCATACCAGAATAAATCCCAATTAACCAGAAAAAAAATTCCAAGGGCCAAATTCAGCTATGCTGGTAGAACAGGGCAACCACTAGTTCTCTTTCTGAAGTTCAAGTCTTGCTTTCTAGACAGGATGCCTCCTGTCTACTAACAGAGCTGCCTATGATTGGAAGTGGTTCCAATCTGTGCTCTCAAAATAGGTCTCCCCCTTCATTACCTCAACTATAGGATGGTTATCTGGCCCTCCATTCTAGAGAAAATAGACAATGGTCTCCTCAGCTTGGTCCCAGCAGCCAGCTGACTTGCAAAGACAACCTGGTCCAGGAACCTGGGTTTCCCTGGCTTCTACTGATCAGAGGAGGAACCAGGCATTAAACCACCAATGTCTCGCCCAGGGTCCCTTACCCAAATACTTTTCCCAAAGATAAAATTCTTCCTGGATTCATGTTACCCTGACAAATGTCTTACTTGTATTAGTACTTAATTTGGGTAACAGTCCCTCAAAGGTTTTAAAGTGGAAATTTCCTGGAAGATGAGACAGTTAACCAGATCCATTCAACGTCTGGAAACAATTCAGACTGCAAATTGCTTCCTATTCAAAATCACTGACATTTGGTTACTGGGAGGTTGGCCAGTGGGGGCAGGGAGACAGAAACAGCTGGAGGCGTTGTGCTGGTTTAGAGAAGGTACAGCCTCAAAATGACTGAGGACTTCTAAAGTCATGAATGAGCAGTGCACAGGGTAAGAGGAATGGTCTGGCCAAATTTAAATGCTTCCCATACCACATCTAAGCTTTACGACCAAGGGAAAAATACTTCTTGAGCTTCAGTTTTTTCAGCCATAAAGTGGGTATGATAATGAAACCCACCACACAGGGTCGCTGTGAGGACGCACACCCACTAAAACGCGCTGGGCACAGTATGAGGCGCGCACTGTGGGCAATCAAATAAGTGCAGCCATTGCTATGATCTGTTAGTATTCTTGACTCCGCTACTCAGTGCAGTTAAAGACAGGTAGTGGCTGTCTCCCGTCTCTGTGGTGTTTTTGGAAAGCACTAAAAGGAAGAAAGTCATGTGGTATGAAAGCCCCACAGAGAGGAATGTCTTATGGGTGCCAGTTGTCTGGAAACAGAAAAAGGAGAATGAGGGCATGCCCAAGGTCAGTCTGCAAAGGTTTGAGCCCATGGGTGAATAAACCTTTTCTGCAAAGCACCAGCTAGAAGACAGTTTAGGCTTTGCAGGCCATAAGCTCTCTGTTGCAACTACTCAGCTCTATCACTGTAGAGTGAAAGCAGCCCTAGGTAACACATAAATGAATGAGCTTGGCTGTGCTCCAATAAAACTTTATTTGCACAAGTAGGCAGAGCGTCAAGTAGGCCTTGCTTTGCTGACCCCTGCTACAGTCTACTAACATAAGGCCCTGAGCAGAGCAAGGCAGACCCCACGCTTTCACACCCAGGAAGATAGGCTTTCCTTCACATCCTGCCTCTAAGATCCAGATCAAATCTTTTCATACACAAAAGTTCATTCTGTCAATATCACATTATTAACGTGCTGCACGTGTGCATGTAATACGCACCTCTATTTACAAGTACTTACCTTGCAATGCACATTTACTATTCCAGTACTTCTCTTATATCAACTTACCTTGGGTCAAGTTAAATGTAGGCATAATCTATTAATATTAGTATAAGTAGGTACCTTACAGTTATTTTTCACTGAAAATTTCTTTTTTGGCAAGAAAGACAGGGGTTGGGGAGAAAATAAGAATTGCTATCAATTTCTATGTAAGATTTCCTTGTAAACAACATCTGTCACCTTTCCAGGTTTGCATAGGGGCAATCCCAGTTTATGCTTAGCGTCTTTATATCCTGTCCACTTTAGCATTTATCCAGAATTTCCCTTTTATTTTAATCAAAAAGCTGCACTGCCATTAGCTGTTATTAAACTATGTGCATTTAAAGTTACTTACAGTTTCATTAAAATAAGCCAAGATGGATTTGGTGGCTCTTTCACCAAAAGTGGCTACTTTCACCTCGTAGTGTGAGAGACATCCGTGCAGTGAAAAGACTTCTCAGTAATACGCAGCTAAATCAGAAGTAATCGGTGATAGTAAACCCACCTCTCCTTTCCTGACCCTTTCTAGGCACAATGCAACTAAGACATTCCTTTCAGGACCAGGAAACAGAATATTCACTGATAAAACAAATTATGGCTGGACAAGGGAAGGTGAAGACAGGTAACTCCTTCGGAGCTCAGACGGAGCTGGAGAAAGACTGGAGGCAGCTGCCTCTGCCGGCCACCTGCACAGCCGGCCAGTTGCGCTGCTGCCTGCAAGATGCGCAGTCCTGCCAGGCAGCTTGCGGCCAAATTAGTGGGAAACTGGGAAACCACAAGCACAGCGCACATTAAATGGGTACAGAAAACGGAAGTTGGACAGACCTGCCACACACGATAGAAATTGGAATGCTCTTGCCACGACTTAACCATTTGCCACGACTTAACCATTTTTGTGTATGTTTTAAACGTATATCTAGACAATTCACTGGATGGCAAAGCTTTTATATTTTGCAATTAACCCTTTTGATGGCAATGGCCTCAAAAACCAAAACAAAAGGTGCATGTTTAATAAAAACTTAAGTACCCAATTTCCTTTCCTTGAAAAAACTGATAAATGTGTAACTGCGCAAATGTTTATCTGTCATAGCCAAGAGACGCCTAAGGAGATATGAAACTAAATATAATACGGTATTCTGAATGGGATGCTGGCACAAAAAAAGGGGGGACATTAGAGAAAAGTTGAGGAAATCTGAATAAAATAACAATTTATATCAATATCCATTCATTAATTCTAACAAATGTACTGTACCAAAGCAGGATATTAATACTAACTGGGTACGGGTTACATGGGAACTCAGTACTATCTTCTTAATTTTTCTTTAAATTTAAAACCATTCTAAAAGAGTAAAATGTATTTAAAAAAAAAAAAAAAGCTTGTCAACATCTATCCTCCATCATGGTAAACTATAGTGATATCATTAACCACCTGAAAACCATAAGATACAAATCTCCTGAAGTAAAAGCATCTATTAAAATTATACATCTTTTAAGAAAACTATGTTCAGAGTCCACAATTTTACTCATGTTTCTGCAGAAGTTCATTTATACATTGCCTTTGAAGCATAACTTTACCTTAGATCAAGAAACTGTTGTCCTATATTAATTAATATTTCATACTTTTGATTCCAAATTTTATTATACAAATGCAAACAGTAAAGCAACAGCTGTTTACGTCATCTCCATTAGCAGAAAAAGAACTTCTCAAAGATGAAGGAGGCTAGTTTTATGTCAGTGGGTGCAATATGATGCTTTAAATAGAATTGTGTTAATTCCAATAAAGATTTGTTTTTTTGCAACCACCGAATGCAAAGTAAAGCTTTTGAAAGTTCATCTGGTCAAACAGAAAACCCAACCTTTTTAGAAACGTTATTATAAATTCAGTGAAAAATAAAAGAGTAAAGTATTATGGTAAAAATTCTACTTTTACTAAATTAAGAAATCTGTGAAGTAGATTGGTGGTTTGAATTCAAAATTTGTTTGAATTAAATTATACATACCACCTGGTACGTATAATTTAATTCAAACAAACTTTGATACTCTGCCTTTGATTTTTATTTTACCTGAAATGAAAGTTGTAGCTGTCAACATTTCAAATATATTTACACACATAATTACATTATCTAAACTAAACGGTTTTGTTATAGTCACTTAATCTCTTTGTAGCCTAACATCCTTCAAGTTTGGGAAATGTTTGATCCTTTGAAGAAGTCCTAAATGTCTTACATTTTTTGTAAACTAGTCCTCTTAAGTCTTCATCACATTTTGTTCAAAATCAGTTGGAAAACTTTAATCATATTACTCTATCACGGGAGCTATAAAAGCTACCTTAAGTTTTTGAAGCTTTTAGCAGATTGAAATTAGTTCAAAACTAAACCTTAAAACAGGAAGACACCGAGGAACTGAACAGATTAAATGACGAGAGCTCAAGTGTACAAATTTAATTCTGAAATTCTGTAATAATTATTTAGAATATCTCAATTTACAGGAAAAATCTTCTGATGGGCTTCTTTGATTGATTACATTTATATTCTTTGACAAAATAGAAGGGAATGAAAAGTCCTACAATTTTGAAGCATCTAAGGGAAAATATTCAAAAGGATCATAAATGAAGCCAACATATTTTACAAGTCTTTTCTCATAAAAGTTAAGAAATTTGTCAAAGTGTTTGTCAAAGAAAGCACTTTGAAAGGAGGGAAAGCCATAGCCCGGCACACAGCTGGATGGGCAACATCTGCACGAGGAGACAGCTCAGACTGAACGCAGGAGCACACACTAGTCTCCAGTGTGCTGCCACCTTCTCCACTGGCTTCTCCCTTCTTTCCTTTCACAATGTTTCCCAATATGGGATGGATGCACCCAACATGTACCACATCACGGACACTAAGAATGCTGAGAAGAGTGCAAAATTTTTAACGAGAAGCTGTCTGTCCTGCTGTGATGTGGAACTA
This sequence comes from Mirza zaza, assembly GCA_008750895.1. Taxonomy (NCBI): domain Eukaryota; kingdom Metazoa; phylum Chordata; class Mammalia; order Primates; family Cheirogaleidae; genus Mirza; species Mirza zaza. Next base: position 22,555 of record VSMD01122524.1, read on the forward strand.
ACATTTCTGACATGCAGAGGCCCCTTCATTTCCTTCCACCTCAGATTTATGGTTTTGCGAGTTTAGGCAGCTGAAATCTGAACTCCGGGTGAAAGGCTAAACCAATGTTTTGAATTCTGAATATATTTCAGTAATAATCATGGATGTGCTTTTTAAAAAATAATATTTGTATTTCTTTGTAATGTATGTGAGTTCCAAAACCACAAATTACATGATTTTATGCATATAAACCCAGACTTAAAATATTCCATACACGGATGACCCACCACAAGCTTCTATAAAAGGTAAGAATTAACTTGTCATTCTAAAATCTCCAAATGATTTCTTAATATACTTCAGAATCATGAGCACCAGTAAAGAAGACATTTTCTCTCCTAAAATAGCTACATTTGGGAATATAAGTGCATTCCATTTGTTCACTCAACAGCAAATATATTTCCTGAGTTAGCATTTATTATATATTAAACACCTACCACTAATTATTAAATGGCTGGCATTTAATGCTAAATGATTATTGGTATGGTGGAAGGGTAACTATTTGGTGCCTAAGCTACAGTCACATTTTCTTCAACAGTTAAATAAACCTTACGTTTGAGAGTACAGATGATACTGGCAAGAAAATTTGTTGGAAATTGTACACAACCTACTACTCTGACCTTTTAAAAGTATCTTCAAAGGTCACGTGAATTTGCTATGAAAGATATGTAACTAAGCAAGAAATTACTTTCTATGACCACAACTTTCAATTATCTTAAGATTATCTGTATGCATGGTACTGTGTGTGTTTGCTTACTATCCAAAAAAAAAAAAAAATGTCACAGAAGATTTTTTAAAATCTACTTTAATTTTAAGAATCATTGATTTTTTTACCTTGCTACCTACCTTGCTACCTGACTGTCAATCACAAAGATAAATCAATCACAGTATTCTGGTCTGTGTGCATGAAAATATAAAAATATCCAACTAAAGCAAAATCAATTGCTCTTACACATTTTCTTGAACCCATCTCCCCTTTGAAATAAAATGTTGTTGACATCTCTAATTTGACAACTCAACAGTTAAGACCCTTTGAGAGGCCCCAGGTCTCACTCAGTGGTGCCTGGGGTGTATTTCCACAATGCAGAGCTTCCTAGATAGATCCCACTGCCCATCATCTGTCCGCTCTGCTGCTTCCCCAGCACCCTGCTGGAAAACTTAATTACTTTTTCATTTGATTTTCTCCAGAACCGAGGGGTGATTTTCTAGAATGTGCTTTAAAAAGGTGGACAAAAATATTATTAAAATCTGACTTTTTCACATTATACACAGAATCAGCAGTCCTGAAACCAGCCCACTTTTAAAAAGCTCCCAGAACCACAGCTCACTAAAACAAACAACCTGCAGATCTGTAAACACTACCTGCCAAAGGAATCTGACCCCAACCCCCCAGAAGAGTTAAGAAAAGGAAAACTTCCCTTAATTGAGTCATCATCTTAACTCAGTGCTTCATCAGATAAGGAAAAAGCAATTTCAGTGAGCTGTGTATTTACATTTATCTCAGTTTATACTTTTCATCCCAAACCTTGAACATTCCCTTGGTTTCCAGTTCCCTGTGGCCTGAGCTGCACTCCTCTTAGCTGCTTAGATAACATCCCCTTTGGGCAGCAAAACTAGTGCAAAAGCTACTAAACAAAATGGCAATAAATGCTTAATCGTTGCTTTAAATGCAAGTACTAAAGAGATATAATAAAGTTATTACAATAATTCTCGAGTGAATAAGAAAAATCTGCAAAGTAGTAGTATTTGTGTACCTCCGTGTATAATTTTTTAAGAATCCCTCCAAGACTGAAAAAAGAGAGGATTAAAAATAATTTCAGGGCCAGGCAGGGTGGCTCACGCCTGTAATCCTAGCACTCTGGGAGGCGGAGGAGGGTGCATTGCTCAAGGTCAGGAGTTCGAAACCAGCCTGAGCAAGAGCGAGACCCCATCTCTACTATAAATAGAAAGAAATTAATTGGCCAACTAATATATATATAGAAAAAAATTAGCCGGGCATGGTGGTGCATGCCTATAGTCCCAGCTACTCGGGACGCTGAGGCAGCAGGATTGCTTGAGCCCAGGAGTTTGAGGTTGCTGTGAGCTAGGCTGACGCCATGGCACTCACTCTAGCCTGGGCAACAAAGGGAGACTCTGTCTCAAAAATAATAATAATAATAATTTATTATTATTATTAATAATATATTATATTCCATGACCAACTATGAGGCTGGGGGCCCAAGACATGAGATGACAGACTCCCATGGATCCATCTCAGTGTGAGCCATGCCCCCTCTTGGCTAGACACCTCCTTCTCACCTGTACTCAAAATAATAGAACTCCATGGTTTATGCTTATCTTTCCAAATGGCCTAATTTCTTCAAAAATAAATTAGAACTGCTAATGTCTAATTTGTGTCTACTTGAGGAACTTTCGATATAAACAAAATTGAAAAAGGAGTTAAAATAGGAGTAAAAATGGAAAAGAAGTAAAACTGCAAAAAATAACAATAATAAATTCAAAAGGATGGCAGCACTCTATCTATCTGAAACTCAGGTACCTGCCATCAAGAAGAATCCAAAAGAAGGTTGAAAGTGGGGGGGGAGCCTCTGAGACACCCCTGCTTGGTATAACAATAACCTATATTCAAACAAAGGTTTTAAAATACAATTCTAATATATTTGATACTTTGTTTTCCAAACCTCCAACAGACAAAGGTACCCAGGAAGGAAGTACTGACAGTAGCAACACGTCACCTGACAGCAAGAACACAAAAAACCCACAGTAACTCAAAAAGCCAAGCTGAACCACTAACTCCACAAATCCTGGGGATATCACTATCCTAGAGCCCAGGCTAAAACTAGACTTTGTGGTAATAACTCTGAGTTAGCAAGGAAAGCTTAAAAGATTTTGCAAGTAATTATTCCCAGCAATGCAATTGCACACATCTGTATGCCTACCAAAAGCCTCAAGACAGATGCTCATGGCAGAAATATATGGAACAGCCACAAAGTAGAAATTACCCAAATGGCCATTAGTAGTCAACTGAATAAATAAATTGTGGTATTTTCACACTGTGGAATACCCTACAGCAAAGAAAATAGAAGATCTAAACTACAAGCTCGCAAACATAATGTTGATAAAAGAAGCGAAATGCATTGCATGAACCTACATATGGAAAGCTAAAAAACCAGGCAAAGGCTAATGACCACCCCCAGGAGAGGGCTCCGTGGTGACTGGAAGCAAACGTAGCCACATCCCACACCCTCACCTCTCATTTCCTCAGCAGAGTTTAGTACACATACGTCGCCTACGGGTCTTGCCAACATGTGGAAGCTTCAGTGGGTTTGTGGGGGGCGGGGCCTAGGAGTCTGCATTTCTGTATTTCTAGAAAAACTCCCAGGTGCTGCCAATGCTGCTGGTCTGAGGCCCCTGACTAGCAAAGCCTGAGAAAAGATGTGATCTAAAACCAGGGCCTGCTGAGTTCCTGGGAACTGAATAACGAGTCTAGCACCTCTCTTGTGGCTGAGTTTTAGGTCCTACATCTGGTGGTGCTTCTGGGCTTCTCTGTGCCTCTCCAGCTACACTCCCTGTTAGCAAGTACCAACTCAGGGACAAAAACTATTGTGTCAATAGTTGGGGACAGCAGAATAAGAACCCATGCCTACTCCGAGAAATCTCTTATTGTTCCTTGTTAAAACAGCCTTTGGACATCTTGGCACAATGCCTTTCTTTCACTGAGCACTTGCATAAAAGAGGAAAGGAAGGAGGAGAAGGAAGGACAGGAAGAAAAGCAACCAGCCAGCAAGCAGTCAGTTTGCCTGGGCAGGTCCAGTAACGTAAACTGCTGGCATGGCTTGCCAGATGGCTACGGCTGCTTAAACCCAAGCTGTCTCTTCTGTGAGGTGCTCAGTCTGGTGTTATGCATATTTTGATGAAGAGTGGGTTTGTAGGATGAAGATGGAAGGGTAAGAACAAAGATAAATAATAAGCCCTCTTCTCCCTGCAGGGCATCTCAGAGCCATAAACAGATGCAGGCCAAGCCTTTTCTTGGCAGACAGAAAAATGTCAATAACTTTAAAGTTGCCCAGAAACTTGGTAGTTTGTTTTGGAGTGTTTAGGCATCTGGAAGAGGTGGGAGGGGGGGGTGATATATGTGTAGGGATTTTTCCAGATTCGAATCATTTGAAGTTTTTCTGTTATACATGTTATAAGCTGGACGCATTCAAAACTGCTCTCTGATCTTTTCAAGACGGATTCCCACAACATAGTGATTCTCAAAAACTAAATATCTGAAAAAAATTTCTTAGTGGCCATGATGAATTTTATATATATCGACTTGGCTAGGTGGTGATATCCAGATATTTGGTCAAACACACCTGGGTGTTGCTGTGAAGGTATTGTGTATGTGGCATTATTAATCGCATTTAAATCAGTAGACTTTGAGTAAAGCAGATTACACTCCATAATGAGGGTAGGTGGGCCTCATCCCATCAGTGAAGGCCTTAATAGAACGAATACTGAGCTCCCCTGGGGAAGCTGGAGTTCTGCCAGCAGACTACCTTTTCCCTGGAACTGCAATATCAGCTCTTCCCTGGGTCTCCAGCCTGCCAGCCTACCTGCAGAGTATAGACTTGCCAGACCTCGCTATCACATGAGCCAATTCCTTAAACTAAATCTCTCTCTTCCCATGTGTGTTCATATATACATATATACATGACATATATATCATATGTGTATGTATGCATGTACCAATATGCACACACATCTGTCTTATTGGTTCTGTTTCTCTGGAAACTCTATACAAGTGGCTCAAATCATTGAACTTGCATTGGGACTAATCAGCATTATCAAACGTACCAGCTTCACAGTGACCATATATTAGCACTGACTAAAAGAGTTGAAGAACTTTGTTGCTGAATAAGAACTTTTAATTTTAAATATCATTCAGCAGAGTAAGCAAGCCAGGGTCACTTTCCAAGGCCACAAATGCTCGGCTATCTGGTCACATTTTAATTCTAGCCAGGGTCATCAGGACTCTAATAACCTGTCTAAAAGATTTGTGGACTTTTGTGGACTGACAGACTTTTATTAGCCTGAAGACAGCTCATTCACTGTACTCTTCTAAGGAGAGACAGGGGTAATGCGTTATCCTCATAAAAACAGGACTAATATAAAACCCCGAATCTGTATACACAGAACCAGTCTAATATTCATTTCCGTCTTTGTCCCTTGCTGGAGTGTTACATGAACTGGTACTCAAGATGAGGACTGCTCTGCCACAGGGAGGTCCCCGTAGCATCAGTTAGCTCCCTCCCTCAGTCAACAGGTGAATGATGCTAACGTGAAAGTGACTTTCCCAGTGTGTTAATAATGTTTTACATCCCCACGTAACTAACAGCCACTGAATGCAAGCTCAGTAACACGGCTGCCTGCGGCAGGCTGCAGAGTGCTGGACACGATGCCCTCCCAACACCATGATCTTCCTCCTGGCAGAGACTGTCCAAGTACTCTGCTTGGGTTCACTCAGATCCTTGTACATTTTGTCCTTGTCCCCATAACTATGAAGCCACAACCCATACACCTCCTTCCATCGAGCTACCTTCACCTTTGAAAAAAATTAAAGTGCAAAATCCTTTATTCTCATTTTTTATAACATCTACAGGTACCCTGGACTATTGCATTTCAATGTCTATTGAGAATCTACCATGACTTTTTGTATTGTGCTAGTATTTTATTAGGATTATTACTGCTTATTTGAGTAATCTGGTTACAGAATCATAGACACTGAATGGTTTGTACCATACCTACTTATTCTTTGTTCACATGCCCTGTATCTGTTTGCAGAACATTAGGCTTTTCTGGAATGTATACTGTGTTAGAGCAGAAATGCCTGCAGTGTAATTCATTCATTCATACATTCTCACATTCATTCGCTTCCCTAAGCTAACCATGTCTGCCAGTCTGAAGCACAAGCTATGCCAACAGATCCCCAAGGAGGGAAAGAAAAAGCATTTTGCACCACAAACACTAGCTTTCGGCATGTCTGTCAGAAAACATGACGTGGGAATGTCCTACAACATGGATTTTCTAAACAAATGTGGACCACCTCTTCACAAATTCTTCTACCTCAGCCCCACGCAGGCCGTGACCCTAATCTATAGATACAAGAATTACAAGGGGCGGTGTCACATCAGAGGATGGCAGGACAGTCCACCACGCCTAAGAGAATGGGCAACTAAGCAGCAAATGTGCCTACAGCCTCTCATGACCAGGTAGCCACAGGCAGCCAACAACAGGTGATACTTCCCCCACGACATTCAGATTTCGGAATGAATAACTCCTTTTGTACTTTTCGCTTTCCATCTACACATTTAAAAAAAAGAAACATTCTTAACACAATGGCCATTTGAGCCTACTCCATAATTTTGGAGTTGTAAAAGATCACAAAGGGGCATCAAGGCTGAACATTCCCATAAAATGTCCCAAAACTAACTTCTGAAAATTAAAATTGAAGAGAATAGCTGCTCTTGGGGGGCGGGGAGGGAGGAAGCTTCAGAATATGTCATTATCACAAGTGTTTCTGCTTGGTCACCTAAAAAGGAAAGACAAGGCCAGATAGATGTGAGCACATTTAAAAGGCAAAGCTTGGCAGAACTTGTATTTGGGACTGCTCAAAAAAATACATACATACATGTAAACAACACACACAGCTTTTGTAGCTACTCAAATTTCTTATCCATGTGAAACAATTTTTGCCTAAAGAACAAAATATTCCAACAATGAAAGAAAATAATGCTACAATACCAAAAATTATGACCTCTCTTAACTAAATCCCCCTATTTTTAATCACAAATCATTCCAATTGACTTTTTATGTGTCTTAAAAACTGTGATAGCCAAGTATGTCCAGTTTCTAATGAAGAGAAAGAAAAATATCAGGGTAAGTGGCATTCAGGACATCTCAATGCATTCAGAGTTCAGAACTCCTCCCCCAAGACATACCCATCACGGCAGCATAACCTGAAGGTAGAAAATATTATACAGCAACATTTATCGAGCCTGGACAGGGTCACCCTGCAAAATGCAATAACATCCAAGAGCAAACAAGAAAGTAAACTGTTTAGGAATCAAAATACTATCCCGCCAACTTGGAAGGGAAAGGAGGAGCACCATTAAAGTTCTAAGTTATGGAACTTTATGGAACCACATGCTCAGATCAACATGGATCTTCAAAATAAGATCAACCCTGACACTTCAACTCACCAAGGCACATTCACAGGTAGGAAACAGAGATTGTGCACTATAAATGATGTCTTTCCCACCTACATGCTTTGACCTTCACAAGTGTATACGAAATTGGAAATTTCCACTTAAAATCCAGTATCACTAACAATGGACCTATACCCTGCATGGCAGCAGCTGTCCCCACAGCAGATGAAGCAGAGGCTCTTACAGGCCACACATTCCACACATTCCACGTTACTGGGTCAGCGTTGCCTGCCTGGCCCTGGAGTCTTCTGAGTCCGTGAGCCCTTCTCCATTATGTCAAGTTGTATCAGTCACAGCCCACGGAGCGGTAAGAGTAGAAGGGAGCTTGGAGATCATTTGACCGGGGCCTGAAGTCTCTCTCCATGGAGCTGTTCCACACTTAGAAAAGAGAGAGTGTTGGCATGCTTTGCCTTGCTAGGGAAGGCACGAAGGTGTCACTTCTCCATGAGGAAGAGGAAGAAACACATGAATGTAGCTGGTCTGCTTGATTTCAGACCACCAGTGAGAGCCAGACCCAGCCCGTCTGCCTCGTGATTCTTCCCACTTTATGTACTCGCTGGTGTCATCCTTCTGGATACAGAGAAACTGGCCAGGACATTTCAATTTTTGGCAGGACACCATTTCTAAGCACTCAGTGCCTGGCAGGGTCCTGGGCACACAGTGGAAACGAAAAGACGTTTGTTAAGTGAAGGAACAAATGAATGAATAAGTGAATGAATGAAAAACATAAGAGAAAGGTAAGAAGAGTTTCTTCTGTGGGAAAACAACAAAGATGTCCCTTGATAAATGTCTTCCACAGTATCATGCCCTCAATTTAAATGATAGAGGAGTCGGTACACAATGAAAAATGAGAGACTAATGTTTTCAATACTATGTAGCTCTTGAGAATTTTAAGTCCTTTAGAATGATATTTTTTCATACTTGATTAATACATAGACCTTATTAAAGAACATATATCCCATGAATTTCAGAGTTGACTCACACATTATTTGTATCACATTACTTAACTATGAATAAAAACAAATCAGATATAAACTACCTATACTCATAGCATCAATACATTTATAAAACCAACATAAATTTACAAAATTAATGGAATGAGAATGAGCAACAGTCAGGGTGTGCGGTTTTACTGAAACTAAATCTCCGCAGCCAATGTCATCGTGGCAGCTCATGCGTGGCTCTCTTGAGCACACTACTATGATCAAAACCACCTTCTCCCATCACTTTCCTATTGAGACCTCAGAAATCCAGCACTCTGTGTTGTCGGTCACCTTCAGTTTACACGAACACACTGTTTGCATGCCAAGCTCCCCTTGCTGCCTTCCTTGTCAGCTCATGACAATGCACATGTGCTGTGGGATGCCACACGAACACAAAGCCAGGTTTTGAAGTTGTGTAGCCAAATCTATAATGTGAGAGTCATCCAGGTGATTAGGACTATGCACACATTAATTTGTTTTATCTTATCATCAAATGTAAACAAGAATGTTTAGTCTTCTAAAACCTCCAAACATACACATACAGACCCCAAAGAGGCTGTGGCCCCCACTTTGAGAAGCTCTCTTGACATGCAATGTTCTCGGTCCAGGGAGAGCAGTGCTTACATGCCAGGGGGGTTTTCCCACTCAGTATTCTGCATCCCAGGTCCCTCAGGCGTCAGAACTCCTGGGTATTTAAGAAGGTGAGACACTGAGGTCCCTCAAGGTCAGGGGGCAGGTCTGCATAGTCTCACTAGTGCTTAGTGAGATGTCAAGGACAATGTCAATATCGGGTGAATTAGAGAAAGGATTGAAGAAACATATTTACACTACTGCAGATATATACCTAGTTTTTATGGGACATATAGACAGATAGCTTTAAGGGTTAAAATTCACTCTTCTCTTTTTATAATTACTCTGACAAAACCAATTATCATTTGGAAGACCCCAAATATTTACAAGTTGAAGCAATGAATTTGTTTACTTAAGAAAATAATTCCAAGGAAATCATGTGTATCATAAAAAAAATTCCACCACTACAACTTCCCTCTGGGAGACAGTGTTTACCTTCCATTTTACAACCTCATACAAGACTAATATAGTCAGGTAAAGCAGCCCCGAATACCCAAGACAAATTTCTTCTTTCAAACTATGCTCTGCAGTCAAGTACTACCTAAATTGTAACAACTTATGCATGAAGCTAGAATGTATATTGCACATGCCCTCTTGGGAGAACAAAAGGAAACACATTTGGAATCACCTAACCTGGTTCCTAATCATACTAACCTTTCCAAACATCTAAAGGTTCTCCTTTCAGCCATTAGCTTTTGAACAAACCATGGGGTTCAAAAGGCAGATCAGCATGATATAGCTAACGCCATTTTAGAAATGAAAAAAAGACGATTTAATCTGTGCAGAGATCGAGAAACAGATACAGATTTTTAAATGCTTAAAGTGACAGGGGTAGTATAACCATGAATTTGAATAGTAATTTGGGACAAGAGCAATCAAATTTCAGGTTCAAAGAAAAGCTAGAAAAGAGTCTGTAGTTCTGGGAGAATAGTCTTCCCAATGACACTCAGTTTTAAGTTTGTTTGTTTGCTGAAACCATAAGGACAAAATAAATCATTTTTCTTCAAATTCTGAAAGCAAAACTCTGAGCAATCAGTGAGATCTGAGGGTCAGAGCAGGCCACTACCCAGAAGACAGAAACCAAAAGTTCTCTAAGGACCAGGCCAGAGTACCTTTCTAGGATAAAAAGGCCAAAAAGAAACTACTACCTTGAGATTAAATTCAAATATCAGAACCAAATGCAACTGCCGCCAGCAAATAGAGTCCATAAAACCTAAGCCATACACAGATACATACAAAGCCCAGGAGGAAGGCTAGAGGGTTAAAGGTAAAGCTGTGGTTTTCTAAACAGACAGGTTTCTCCCACTCAGCAGGGTAATGATACACATAATTGTGACAGAGGACATATTAAAAAGAAAAAAAAAAGTTACAGAACAGCAACAGTAAGAAAAAAATAAAAGTATACAGATACACAGACATAGACTTAGATATTAGGACCTTAGTTCAGAATCTAGAAAAGGCAAAGGAACCTCCAAAAAACCTAAGGCTAAAAACCAGGAGCAGCGGCTCACACCTATAATTCTGGCACTCTGGGAGGCCACTGGCAGAAGCATTGCTTGAGGTCAGGAGTTGGAGACCAGCCTGATCAAGAGGAAGACTTCGTCTCCACTAAAAATGGAAAAATTAGCCAAATGTCATGGTGCACACCTGTAGTCCCAGCTACTGGGAAGGCTGAGGCAGGAGGATCACTTGAATCCAGGAGTTTGACTACAATGATACCACTGCCCTCTAGCTGGGGTGATGGAACAAGACTCTGTCTCAAAAAAAAAAAAAAAAAAAAGAAAAGAAAAGAAAGAAAAAAGGAAAGCTACGGCTAGCACACTGCTAGGTCCCAAAGCCAGTACCAAAAGTAAATATCCCATACAGTCAACACCATCCTTGAACCTCACCCAGGACTGGGATAAGCTCACCTTCGTGTTGCAAGGCTAGAACAAATCTTACCTCCTTGGATGAAAACCAGACAACACTGGCCATGTGTGTGGAAAAACAAATACATTCACCACATTAAACACTACAAACACATCCCAAAGTACCAAGATGCTCACATGTTAAAGATACTCAAGAGCTGAGATCAAAGAGAGCTGATTTGCCTTCCTCATCTCAAGGAAGCACAGGGCCATAAGCTCATTGAGTGGAAAAGAGGGGAAACTGAGGAAGATGGAGTCAATTAGCCTTTGCTTCCTTTCCATCCGTTTGTTGATCTCTGTCTTTTACTCACTCTCTTACCCTGTCTCGGGCCTCTCCCTTGCTCACTGTCCACGTGTTTCTCTCTTTCTTTGCTTCCATCTCTCCTCCCCTTTTCCCATCTTGCCACATGCCATACCATGTAAATTAAGTCAGCTGATGAAGCAACTGCACTATTACAAAAGAAGATAATTATACTGAAAAAAGCTAAACTGTGACCCAAGATGGGGAAGTATAAAAGAAACCCGGATCTATGACATATGGAGTATATAAACCCTATATATAAACCCTGATATATGGAGTTTCCTGCAAATAACCCTCTTGCCTTTAAATGTTCCTTGATGACAGTACTGAAACGTTGCCTCTACCCACTGGCAGCTATTTGTTTTTAAACATTTCCCAGTTACATGGGATTGGTGTTTGATTGTTGAGCCTTTCTGTTATGGCTCCAGTGCCAGCTGTACACTCCTGTTCCAGTCTAGGAGAATGTGAAGTTCTATGTTAATTTATCAAAGTGAATCAATTCATAGATAACACTCAAAGTCTCAAATGGAGTTGAGAAAACTCCGGAACGCTTCAGCTCTCACTAGAGGAGAAAAATGAGCCCCCACATCCCTCTCCTCCATCCCTCCTCAATCAAATGTTCAACACACACACATGCACAAAACCCATTTCTTTGGCTATCTTTTGAACACCATGACCAGCTCATGTCAGGAACTCAAAAAAAACAAAAAACAATGAGGGAATCTGCAAAAGAAATGGAGAAAACACACACAGCATGAACTAACTGCTCTCTCTCCCGCTCGCTCTCTGAATACAGACACATGAACTAAGGAATTGAAGAATATAGACTTCTTTGATTCATTCAGCAAACTTTTACTGAGAATCCACTACGTACAAAAATCCCTTTCACCGATTTCCCTGGCACCAGAAATTGAGTGGGCTACATTATGTCTGTTCTCTGACTGCTCCACCCTCCCATCCTCCTTCTCTTCCTACTTCCAGGGCTTTTCTTGGCCTGGGACCACCTTCCTTCCTGAATTCTCTTACACAACCCTACCACCTTGCTTGCTTCACCTCATGGCTGACCCTATCCAAGATTACCAGAACGCAGCAAAGGCCCATCCTGACCTTGCAGAAGACTTTTCATACCTGCTGTGCTCAGGTTAACAGGTCACACAACTTCTGGAGACACTCTCCTTCCCAATCTTTAAAAGAAAGGGTCCCTCAATTTTCCAAGAGAAAACAAACTGAAGCATGCAGTGGTACACATCCCAAAAGCCATTTTCATTCTTTCATAATGCAATGTTATTTTCTCTCTAATATCACAATTACTGATGACTGGGGAATTTAACTCAAATTGCTTAATATTTTGCTTGAAAGGTCTTTGAAATGGAAACCCTGTCAATCAATACTACCATGGTCTGTCTTTACAGGAGCCAAATATTCTTATATTTAATATCCGTTCTTCTCAAACAGGTTGTGAATATCCTGAGGACAGCCCCCAGAGATAACATGGAATGTCAGATGGGAAACAAAGCCACAAAATGGAATGGCACACTTTCCTAGAGTGACAATTTTCCCCTTGAAAGAAAACATATTTCATATTAAAATAAGCCCCATTATGTATGAAAATGAACTTTTTTTGTTTTAAAGATAAAAATGCCAGACTTTAAAGACAACTCCTGCTTGCAACAGCCTACTGGACTACGTCCCCAATATATGGAGTTTCCTGCAAATAACCCTCTTACCTTTAAATGTTCCTTGATGAAATTTTTGAGAAATGTTTCACCCACACTATGAGCATCTTGAAGGCACAAACTATATCTCATCCTTCTCTCTGTCCCCAGGGACCTAGGACAGTACCTATGACAGTATCTGGCACATAGCGGGCACTCAGTAATGTTTGTGGAACCAATTTGGTTGAAATAATGGCAATGATATTATCAATAACAAAAGATTTTTTTATCACATTTGGATGGAAGGAAGGAAAGGTGAACAGCTGCATGAGGAAGTGGAGTAGAAGCAATTCAATCTACCAAAACAGCTAACAGCTGCCATGGTAACAATCAGCTGAAGCAACCTGGTTTAGTTCTTTTCCTCTTGAACAAGTATAGGGAGGCAAACATTGTGCTTGTTAATCTCACATCAGAAGGAGGTGGGGCTTAAGACACAAGTCTACCAGGTGACACTGGTGCTCATTTAATGTAACAACCTCTGAAGTGTTTGGAAAGGCATCGTGATAATACTAATGCCAGCAACAATACTAAGTCCTGGTTTGTACACTGATCCTAAAAGGGTCACTTTAACCATTTAAAGGTTAAGTGTGAAATATTTACTGATAAGACTAGACAGCTGTGAAAAGCAGATCTATACATACACATTTATAATAGCTAATATGATGTGGACTCATCCTGCCTCATTCCTAAAATTCTTACTTTTTTTAACTAGCTGGACCCAAACTAAGTTCCAGATGAAAGATGACTCAAAGAGTATAGTTTAAAGCAATGTTTAAATTTTGCTACTTCCCTGGTGGAGACAGGGCATTTTAATTCATTTGTAAATAAAAGAAAAGATCCTTACCACACCCACTTTCTCTACACAATCCCTCTTCTACTGCAGTGAGTCACTCTCCGTGCCTGGAGTTCTCCTTACTTTCCAAACTGGGGGGAGGAGGAGGAGGAAATGAGGACTCCAAGCCCTGCAGGTCTAAGCTCCCAAGCTAGGAAACAGCACACTGACCCCTCCCGGGGCTATTTCCCTTTCTTAGATTCGTGAATTGCCAACCAAAATGCCTTTCAGATGTTCTCAATAATAACAGCCAGGGTTCAATAAAATTTCAGCTAAAATCCAAACAGAAGGCAGAAAAACATTTTCAGCACTAAAATGTTTGTTTTGCGGGAGGGAAAAATAGCTCGAGACATACCAGGACAGGAAGGCACGCACAGTTGCAAATCAAACTCAGAAGAAAACCTGAACATCTCTTCCTGCAAGCCTGAATCCCACCTGCAGGCATCCTCTTACCCCCAAGAATTTAGTTTGTAACTTGATATTTTATTTCTGTCGGAGTCATAGCAGCAGCACAAAATGTATGATTTTATCGTTTTATTTCGTCGTACTGAAAAGCGAGAGTTTTTCAGTTCACAAGACCAAGGATCAAATAACCCTGCTCTTTAGCAAGTAAGTCCCTTAACACCACTCAGTCTAATTTCTAGATCTAAGTTTCTCAATCAATCAGAAATAAGCAAAGCCTACCTCCTAGGGATGTTCTGAAAATTGAGAATGAACTCTGTAAAATGCCTAGCACACAGTAGGCATCAATGAGTGTATGCGTCCAGCAATATAAATGCCCAATGCCTTGTCTGCATAGTCTTAGGGAAACAACACAGCCGAAAACTATTAGAGAGCATGCCAAACTGGCGAACAGCCCGGGCCCCAGCGCCAGGGTGCAGCCTGGAGGCCTTGGGTGGAAGGTGATGTAATCAGGCTGCATTTCAGGGTGGCCCGTGCAAATTAACAAGGTGCCCTTGGCGGGCTCAGAATTCCGCAAGTAAAACTTTCTCCCCAAAGCCTGACTCTCCGGACGCATTCCCTTTCCCTAACTCTAGGGGGGTCTCGTCTTGGAAAAGTCAAAGCGGGTGGGCGAAAGGAGAAAAGCAGCTCACGTGGAAGAGACAGGGTCCGCTGCGTGCGGGCGCGCCCCGCAAGCTAAGACGGAGGGAAGAAAGCAGGCACCGGCATCTTCACCTCCCGCCCCCAACCCACGCACGCACCTGGGGATGAACTTGGCCTCGTCCCCGAGTCGCGCCTGGAAGTCCAGCCAAGCCCGGCCCGGGCTCTCCGGGCGCCACGAGGCGGCCGCCGCCGTGTCCTCGCCCCCCTCTTCCTCCTCGCTGTCCCGGCGCCGGCCCCCGCGGAGGGCCCCGCGGAAGCCGCGCGCGAACTCCTGGAAGGTGATGGCGCCGTCGCGGTCGGCGTCCAGCCGCTGGAACACGGCCTCGGCGTCGGCCGGCCGCACGCGCAGCTCCGCGCACAGCGCGCCGAACTCCTCGCGCTCCAGGCGCCCCGAGCGGTTCGCGTCGCAGGCGGCGAAGGCGGCGCGCAGCCGGGCCAGCTCCTCCCGGTCCCCGTGCGCCTCCATCCCGCCTGGCGCGGGCGGCCGCGCGGGCTCCGGGGCGCAGCGGGGCGCGCAGCCGTCACCCCCGGCGGCGGCGGCGGGAAGTCCGGGGCCACCTGCTGCCGCCGCGGGGCCGCCGCGCGAGTGCGGCTCGTCCGGCCGGTTAGACCACTTGCGAGAAGGTCCGGGCGGCGCTCGGCGTCTGGGCGGGTCGGGGGCGTGGGGCGGCTCGCTCCGTCGCGGGTCCCCGCCGCCCCGCTGCGGGCCCCGGGAGCTGCAGGCTGCGCCCCGACCCCGCGCACCCCGAAGCAGCACCCGCCGAGGACTGCGCGCCCGGCGACGCGGCGGCGCTCGCCACTCTCCCCGCGGCCCGCTCGGCCGGCTCCGCCCAGCCGGGGAGGAGGAGCGCCCGGCTCCGGTTCCCACGCCTCCGGGCGCCGGCCCGTGCGCTCCGCCGGGAGTCGGGGCCCGGCCCGGCCCGGGGCGCTGCCCTAGCGCCAGCACCGTTTGCCCGGGCGGAGCCCGCACTCCGCTCGGGCCGGACGTGGTGCTGCGTGCGCGTGGGAAGCTGCCAACGGGACACACAGGGACAGGTAGGTAGGGGTAAGACGCGCGGTGGTTAACGTTACGTGCATTTTGTTCTCTTCTAATTAAGGAAACTTGGTAAACTTCTCTATATACAAGTTTTCTTGACAAACCAAAGCACAGGATTTACCAGAAGACTCCATTCTCTAATTTCACTGCAGTTTTCGTCCAACATTAAGGTCTCACTACTTAATAATGCATGTTAGAAATTGCATAGATCTTCCAAATGCAAACAGTTCTTCTCAATCCTTGTCTTCTCAACCTGAGAGAAAATTAACCAAAATCGCTTGGCAGGCAGCGTTCTTTTAAATAAAGACTAGGGTACTTTTGGGAATTTTTTTTTCTCATGGAAATCATATATCCAAAGGTACGTTACTCTTTGATTTTAAACACTTATTTGTACAATATTATTGTTTCCTTAACATTGACTGCTTAATGGGTACGAGATTTTTTAAAAGTTATCCTTTTTGGTTATTTAATAAAAGTCTTGTCAATCCATTTCCAGGACACTCTCCATCTATCATATGGTTTATCCTGCAGGTGATTCTCATAGCCTGTGAAAATACATTAATATTTGGGTTTTTACTTTATTCACATTATCCATTCCCTTTGCATTTTAGACTCCTTTTAATTTACTGGCATTTCTTTTAGTTATGACTGTATTCTTCTTTTATTTCATTCTGGATTCTCTTTATCACTACTTTTATTTTTTTAAATATGGTAATTAAGTAGGGGATTTAACTGGCACATTCCCTCCAGGCTACGGTTCTTAAACATAAAGCTAAGTGATAAACATCTGAGAAACTGTTTCTGCTTGAAGTGTATAATAAACATGGTCAACATGAACAGCTTTATCGAGTTATAAATACTACTGATAACCTCCATTTGCAAATTTAACTAATGAATTATGAGAGGCATTTCATTGGAAGCCCTCTTCTTAGCAAGCTAATTGCTAAGTGAATATAGTTTTATACAATTGTATAGCTAAGATTTGAAATGAATTTTACCATTAGTACAGTATAAGTTGTTATTGATTTTGAGATTATGTGCTTTCCTGTTTATTCTAAAGATTGATTTTTCCATATAAAGTAAAAAGTGGCTAGCTTAGTGATACCTTTAAAGCTTTATAAATACACTTATTAAACTGTCTCTTTGAACTATAATTATTATGTTAGCAATTAATAATCATCTGTATCTTTCAAAATAGATGAGTTAGTAATATTTTAACTGCTTAAGCAGAATTGCTTTCTTGAGAACTATTTGCACAACTTCACTCCTGAATTTCCACTCTGACCTTCGTGCTCATTATTTCTGAATTCTTATATTCTATGACCACTTTGCCCTATCCTGAGCCCCTTTATTGAAGTCACCAAGAAACATGGATTATTCCAAATGTCTTGTGCATACTTTTTATTTCCACTGATATTAATCTACTTCATACCTATTATATCAGTTATTTATCACTGCATAAGAATACAACCAACATGTAGTGATTTAAAACAGCAGCCATTTTATTTGTTCCTAATTCCATTGTCATCTTTTTGAGCAGGGCTCAGCTAGGTGGTTTTTCTCCTGGCTTGCCTGGGATCACTTGGGTGGCTGTCATGGGGACTCAGCTAGGACTAGGTGGTCTTAGAGGGTCTCAGTCACATGTCTGAAAGTTGGTGCTGGTGGTTGGCCAGGCCATGTGTCTCAGGAGGGGCTTTGTTGCGTGGTAGAAGTGTTCCAAGAGGGTAAGCCCCACTGGGCTTCTCATGGCTCAGCTTGTGTCATATCTGTTGATATTCACTGACAAAGGCAAGTCACATGGCAAAACCCTAAGTCAATGTGGGGGACTATACAAGGCCATGGACACAGGGAGATGTACATGTACTTCATTGGAGGCCCTTACTGTAACAATATGCCACACCTTAGGGTACCAGGACAGCCTCTATGATACTCTTCCACGCTCCTGTCCTGCCAGCCTTAGGATCGTTCTACACAACCACAGCCAGACAGTCCTTCTTAAACACCAGTTATTTTCTCATTCTCCAGCTCTTTGGTTCTCAGACAGGTGGAAGTTTTGTTCTCCAGGAGACATTTGGCAATGTCTGGAACATTTTTGGTTGTCTTAATCTGAGAAGGGAGAAATGCTACTGGCATCTAGTATGTAGCTGCCAGGGACGCTGCTCAATCCCCTGTGTTAACCAGCGCCTCCCCTCCCCCCCCCCCCCCCCCCCCCAGGAACTTTCCCAGTTCCTCCCATTGCAAGGAACTTTCTGGCTGAAAATGCCAGCAGTGTTGAGGTTGAGGAAGCCTGCACCCTAGCGCATAAACCCCCAGTGGTGCCCCAGTAAAAAGAACCGAAGGTAAATTCTTCATTTGGGCATTCAGTGCCCTTTGCAATCTGGTCCCACAGTGTAGATCCAAATATTTCGCCCTTTAATCTCTATCAGAGTTTCTACTGTCCTTGAAATAAGCCACAGTTCATCACATGATTAAGTTAATAGCTCCTTATTATCAGGGCCAAATGCAAAAATCATACAAATCCTTTAGCTTTTCTCTCTTCTAGCAAAACCATTCCCCAAGACCAGTAGAAGAATTGGATCCTGCTTTTCCTACCAGAGTTTCCACAATTTCATTGTGACCCGCCATTCACAAATACATCACCTAGCATGTATTATGTGGGCTCAAGTAACAGGCCACAGGAATGCTTTTGAACATCCTCAGCGGCGTACTCACGGGAAAGCCAAGCTTATACAGTCTGTCTCTAATTTTTTTCAAGAAACAGAATAAAGATAGAAGAAACAGGAGGCATTTCTCTTTTATTTTAGCATCTAGAAACAGCTAGCCAGGAACTAGAGATAACAGAGCAGCCTTTGAGAGCCAATGAATTGGTAGGTAAGGAGAGCTTGCCCATAGTTATCAGCATGACTTTTAGAAATATCAGCCTGCTCTCTGGCTGCTCAAGGATTTTAAAAATCAGAGATAATCTTGCTAAAGCATGCTTCTCAAAGTAGTGAAAAGATATCCTTAGAAAGAAATAGTTTTGTTTTCAAATGCATTTGTAAAATGGAAATGAATTTGGAAACGAATCCTACTTGGGTATTCTTTCTTGGGTGAGATAAAGAAAGCTGCTTAATATTTCCTAAATGCATTTGACTGTGGAAGCTTTTAGTTTTGGGTTTTGGTTTGGTTTGGTTCCAATTTCTATGAGTTTTCCACAGTTAGTGCTCTTGAAAACATACTTTAGGAAACCTCATGATAGACAATGACTAGGGCGGTGAGTCATGAGACATGATCCCTTGCTGCTGCATCATAAATTGGCCCAACTTCCCATAAGGGGAGTGAGCACTAACCCCTTAACCTGCTTTTCACCCAGTAAGTGGGAGAAGCTTTTAGTGGAAGCCTGTTTTAATCTACCATGTACTACAGGTACTAAAGCCTTCCTCAAAGCATGACTTAACATTGCATTTACTCTGTCCCAGAAAGATCTGATATGCCAGTTAAGATGGAACTAGATATCCAGGTAATGGCATAGCACTGAGGGACAAATTAGTAGGTTCGGGAACTCTCTGAAACACATGCACCCCTGCAAGAGCTTGAGTCTTAGTTTTCTCATGAATATCTACTCACAGCTTGCTACTCCTAAAGAAGTTCTAGGGAAAATGTTGGAGATTTTATAAAGAGAAATGTGTCATAAAACTTATAGTGACCTACTTACTCTTTATGTAAAGCAAGAAATAAAGAAAATAATAATATAACATATAACACTATCCAAAATTAGCAAATGTGAACATCCTATTTGCTTCAGATCTGTTTTTAAAATAAAGCATTGCAGACTCTGTTGAACTTCCCCATTGATTGGAAATGATTTCTGTAATTAATATGTAACATTGTGTATGTGTTGTTTTGGCAGTTATCAAGCTTTGGTAAATCTTTCATTTAAAAAAATTAAATATCTCTATAATGCTCTAGACAATATCAAATAACATTTCATGTTGCAAACCAGAGCAAAGTCGGTGTTCATTATTAGAATTGAGTGAGAAGTGTTAAGTTTCAAGCTTTTGATCCCATGATGTGATGACTGAGCAAAGCTCATGGGCCATTTTCCCACATCAGCAAACTGCATGTCTCATACATCTTGCTCCTCTCAGGTGAGACAAAAGTTTGTGTTTTGTATGAGGGGTCTTCAAGAAGTTCATGGAAAATGTGTATTATGAAAAAAGCATGCATGAAGTTCCAAATTTTTTTTCCACCAAAATAAACTTGTACTAACTTATTATAACATGTCTGAGCAGAATCTCATTTGAAGCACTAAGGATAAGAAAAGAGGCCTTTGAAAAGAGCCTCTATCAAAGCAACGTGAAATCTGCTAAAATTGAAGCAAGGACAAACATCAAATTTATGGTGAAGCTTGGGTCAAAAAATGGTGAAATCATTGATGCTTTACAAAAAGCTTATGGGGACAATCCCCCAAAGAAATCAGCAGTTTACAAATGGATAACTTGTTTTAAGAAGGGACAAGATGATGTTGAAGATGAAGCCTGCAGCAGCAGACCATCCACATCAACTTTCGAGGAAAACATTAATCTTGTTCTTGCCCTAACTTAAGAGGACCAAAAATTAACAGTAGAAATAATGCCAACACCATAGACATCACAGTTGGTTCAGCTTATACAATTCTGACAAAAAAAGTTACAACCCAAAGTTGCTCCCAGATCAGCTGTGGACAAGAGCAGAGGTTTCAATGGAAATTTTAAACAAGTGAGGTAGATGTGGTCCAGTCAAAGCAAATGCAGACCAGTCGAGCAAAAGGTCATGGCAACAAGTTTATTGGGATGCTCGAGACATTTTGCTTCTTGACTTTCTGCGTGGCCAAAGAACAATGACATCTGCTTATTATGAGAGGGTCCTGAGAAAGTTAGCCAAAGCTTAAGCAGACAAATGCTCCAGGAAGCTTCACCAGAGAGTCCTTCTCTACCACAACAATGCTCCTGCTCATTCCTCTCATCAGACAAGGACGATATTGTGAGAGTTTCCATGAGAAATCATTAGGCATCCACCTTACAGTCCTGGTTTGGTTCCTTCTGACTTCTTTTTGTTTCCTAATCTTAAAAATCTGTAAATGGCACCAATTTTTCTTCAGTTAATAGAGTAAAAAGGACTGCATTGGCATGGTTTAATTTCCAGAACCCTCAGTTCTTTAAGATGGACTAAATGGCTGATATCATCACTTACAAAAGTGTCTTGAACTTGATGGAGCTCATGTTGAGAAATAAAGTTTGTAATTTTTTATTTTTTTAATTCTATTTTCTACAAACTTTTTGAAGTCCCCTGGAATTATGTGTACAGGAAGGAGAGAAAGGTAGAAGTTGGATCCAGTGAAAATACATGGGTCTCAGTTCAACTTTTAGGCAGCAGAAAAAGCAAACTGTGGTAAGCAGAATTCTACAATGTCCCCCAAATCCTCACCCCGTGGTATTTTTTACATGCTCTGCATAATTCCCTTCTTTTCAGAGTGAACAGGGCCTTAAATATGATGGGATAGTCACTCCTGTGGTTATAGTATATGCTCCCATTCCTCTGCCAGCTTTGAAGAAGTGAGCTGGCAAGTGTGAGAAGGCAAGCTGGCTCGAACTTGAAGGTGACCCAAAGCAGCTGAGAATGATCCTGAGCTGACAGCCAGCAAGGAAAGGAGAACTTCAGTCCTACAACCACAAGGAATCAAATCCTTCTAACGGCCAGAATGAGGTTGGAAGAGGACTCAGAGCTTAGGATGTTAGCATGAAAACACAACCCCAGCTTGAAATCAGCCTTGTGAGACCCTGGGCCAAGAAACCAGTTACACTGTTCCCAGATTTCTGACCTGCAGAACTGTGAGATAATAAATGGGTGGTGCTTGAAGTTGCTAAGGTTGTGGTCATTTGTTTGCGGCAATCACAGACTAATGCACAAATATAAATTTGTTTTCTTGAAGAAAGGAGGCAAGGGTTAAAGAATCCAAACTCTGCCAAAGGCTGCTAGCAAAACAGGACACATCGTACCACTGGAAAACTGTTTGTCAATGTAGTTTTAAGTTAAAGTATCTTTTGAGGACTTTCATTTTGAAACTGCCTTTGCACATTGATAAAGGGCTACATGGCAAGAACTGTGGTAAGTACCTAGCTAAAAGTAAGGCACAGGCCTCACTAAAAATAATGGTAATAATTAGCCACTCCCCTGTTTGCTTCTCTATAATTGCCACTCTGGAGCCACATAGCTGGTGGTCATAAAGGTTCTTATCTTCCTCCATAGATAACATCACCTTTTTGAAACCTAGGGGTAGCTTCTGAGATATCTTCCAGGTCCCACATTCCAGTAGAACTACCAAGGAACCGGGGAACAGACTCAACAGGTCTTCTGACCCCCATCCAAGAACCTGGTCAGCAAAGATGACAGTTTCTACAATCCTGCGGTTCCATCCCAAACCTAGCTCATTAGCTGACTCAATTGCCTACACCAAACTGTCTTTAAAAATCCTTCTCCCAAATTCTCGGGGAGTTAGATTTGAAAAATTCCTCCCATCTCCCCACTTTAGCGCTATGTGGAATTATTAAACTCTTTCTCTGCTGCAAACCCTGCTGTTTCAGTGTACTGGCTTCTTCTTGGGCAGTGGGCAAATGAACCTGGTTGGGCAGCAACCATTTTTGGCCTTGTAAAACATCAGCCTAATATTACCCAACTGTAACTGATAACATATTCTTCAAACAAAAACTGTGGAACCATTTTTGGCCTTGTAAAACATCAGCCTAATATTACCCAACTGTAACTGATAACATATTCTTCAAACAAAAACTGTGGAAGCCTTTATAGCAAGTTATTGCCCTAAAGAAGAAGAATAATTTGTTATAAAACTGTCAGGATACTTAAAGGAGATTCTATTAATACTTAAGGTTCTTCTGCATAAATGAATTTGAGAGTTTTGACCACTGCTACTGAGAGGAAAATCAATTCTTAATCACTTGTAATGAAGTAAAATTTACATACAATGAAATGCACATATTTTAAAAGATAAAGAGTTTGAACAGACATACAAATATCTGTTTAGCCACTATTCAATCAAGATATAGAATATTTCCATAATTCCAAAAATGCCCTGAGACCCTTCCCAGTCCATTTTGTATCCAACCCCAGACTCCAGGTCACCACCAACCTACTCTTGCTCAGTATAGATTTAATGTGACTGATTCTTTTCTAGAGTTTCCTGTCAGTAGTACAGTATGCACACTTCTGTGCTTGGCTTCTTCTGCTCAGCATAAGGTTCATAGATTAATTCATACTGTTGTATATTCCACTAATTCATTCCTTACTAGGAGTGAGTAGCATTACATTATAAATTATAACACACAATGTTCATCCATTCCTTTGTTGATTGACATTTGGGTTATTTCAAGGTTTTGGCTATTGTGGATGAAACTGCTGTGACTATACTTGTACAGGTCTTTGTGTGAAGGAAGGTATATGTTTAACTTTATAAGCAACTAAGTGCTTTCCAAAATCATTGTAAAATTTTACATTCCCATCAGGAGTATAAGAGAGTTCTAGTTGCTCCACATTCTTGCCAACCTTTGGTAGCTTTAGTCTTTTTAATTTTAGCAAGTCTAATGGATGTGTAGTATAGATGTATATCCCATTGTGGTTTTAATTTGCATTTCCCTGATGACTAATGATGTTATACAACTTCTCACATGCTTATCAGCCATTCTTCCATCTTCCTTTCTGAAATGACTATTCAAACCATTTGTCCACTTTTTATTGGGTTGTAAGAGTTCTTTTATACATTCTGGAAAAAAGGTCTCTGTTACATATATGTACTTTGAAAATCTCCCATTCTGTACTTTGCTTTTTTGTTTTTTTTTAATGGTATCTATTGAAGACTAGATAGTTTTGATGAAACCCAATTTATCAGTTTTTCTTTTATGCTTTGTGGTTTTGTGACTCATCTAAGAAACTTCTGTCTACTCAGAGTTGCAAAGGTATCCTTTATGTTTTCTTCTAGAAATATTATAGATTTATCATTTACTATTGTGTCTAGGATCCATTTTAGGTTAATATTTGTGTAGTGGGTAAGTTAAAAGTTGAAGTTTTTGGTTTTTTTTTTCCATATGGATATCCAGTTCTTCTAGCACTATTTTTTGAAAACATTCCCCCATTGAATCACCTTTGTGAGAAATCAAATGACCATATGTGTGTTTGTCTATTTGGGCTCTCCATTCCTTCATATGGATTTATCTATTTATTTTTTCACCAACACCATATGGTCTTGATCACATTTCTTGATAATAAGTTGAATATAAGTCTCAAAATATGGCATTATCAGTCCTCTGAATTTGTTAACTCTTTCTCAAAGTTGTTTTGAACATTCCTGGTCCTAGGTGTTGCCATACAAATTTTAAGATCAATTTGTCAATTTATACAAAAATATATTTTGCTACTATTGTGATTGTGTTGAATTTTATAGATCAATTTTGGAAGAATTGATATATTTAAAATATTGAATCTGCCGATCAGTAAGCATGATCTATCTCTCTTTATTTAAGACTCCTTTAATGTTGCTCAACATTGTTATGTAAGTTATGATTTATAGACTTTTCACATATTTTATTAAATTTATCCCTAACTATATCCTGATTTTTTGAGCTATTTTAAATGACTTTGTACTTTTAATGTCAATTTCCAATTGTTTGTTGCCAGTATATAAAAATTCAATTGATTTTTGTATAATTATGGACTGATATTCTGATACCTTGCTAAACTCACTTATTACTTCTAGTGGCTGTCTTGTAGAATGCTTAGAACTTTCTCCATACATAATCATATCATCTATGAAAAAAGATAGTTTTGTTTCTTCATTTTCAAACTGTATGCCTTTTCCCCCCTTGCTTTGTTGCACTGGTTTGGACTTCTAGTACAATATAGAGTTGCAGTAGTAAATACAGATAGCCTTGCTTTGTTCCTAATCACATGACAGGGGAGGTCATTCAATCTTTCACCATTAATTGTGATATTAACTATAGGATCTTTATGTATATGCCCTTTATTGGGTTTAGGAAGTTCTCCTCTATTCCTACCTTGCCGAGAATATTTATTATGCGTGGATTTTGCATTTTATTAGATGCTTCCAGCATCTACTTAGATGATTATTTTCTTTTTGCTCCTTTATTCTGTTAATAGTGGTGAATTATACTGATGGATTTTGATTTTAATCTAACCTCACTTTCCATGTAGTCTCAGGGTTTCGTCAGGGGTTCTTATTGGCTCAGGGCTCCAAGAGTGAGTGTTCAGAGTCTTTGGCCAAAGCTGCAAGGCTTCTTACATAACCTAGCCTTGGAAGTCCCAGAACGTTATTTCTGCCACCTTCCATTGGTCAAGTAAGTCACTAAGTCTAACCCAGACTCAATGGGAGAGTCATTAATCTCCACTTCCCAATGTGGGAAGAGAAGTTAAATATTTGAGGCCATCTTTAATCTACTTTTTTTTTAGATGGAGTCTCACTCTGTCACCAGGCTAGAGTGCAATGGTATCATCATCATGGCTCACTGCAACCTCAGACTTCTAGGCTTAAGTCATCCTCCTGCCTCAGCCTCTCCAGTAGATGGGACTACAGGCGTGGCCCACCACACCCTGCTAATTCTTCTACTTTTTGTAGAGGCAAGGCCTTGCTATGCTGCTCAGGCTGGTCTTGAACTCCTGGCCTTAAGTGATCTTCCCATCTCACCCTCCCAGAGCACTGAGGTTACAGGTGTGACTCACTGTGCCCAGCCTTAATGCTTTAATCTACCTTTTTAAAATTTTTTTCCACGTCTGTATGTTTGAAGCAAAATGGTATATTTCCTACATCAGC
Organism: Mirza zaza; assembly: GCA_008750895.1. Taxonomy (NCBI): domain Eukaryota; kingdom Metazoa; phylum Chordata; class Mammalia; order Primates; family Cheirogaleidae; genus Mirza; species Mirza zaza. Next base: position 48,205 of record VSMD01122524.1, read on the forward strand.
TCCAGCGTATTGACCAGATATCTCCTTCCCATGCTTCAGTCCTCAACTGAGTATTATTTCCCTGACCTTCCAAAAAGAGATCAGGTCTCCCTTCTAAGTGTCCCCACAGGACCCCATTTGCTATCCCCATGCCTTCTGCAATGTGCCCTGCCCTCCAGCCATCTGACTCAAAACTTCCTGCATGCTATTTCCTCTTCCCAGGATCCTTTCCCTACTTTGCCACTATGCTGTCTTATTTAATCCTTTAAACATCCTTCATGCAGATAGGTTTTCCAACTCTAGAGACAAGAAAAGTAAGCTTCAGATTGAGCCATGTGACTAAAATCACGCAGCTAGTAGCACTAGGATTCAAACCCGGATGACCCTAGTCAAGTTGACTGCACGTGTCCCTACATCATGCATGTAGCAGATGCTATCTTGCTCCACTCAGTCCCCTCAGTCCCCCTGTGCATTTTCATTCAACAACCAGCCCCTGTGCCCCTTGTTGGAAGACTGCCCTCCAGCTGGTAGAGTTTGCTTTGCCTGTGTATCCAGAGAGTCACTGTCGCTTAGCAATTTGTGTAGCCTCCGGAAGTAGCCCTTGCATCATATGTGTGGAATAAATACCCCAATTTTCCCTTTACTCTCTACATAGAACACCTCTGAGATTGATTTACACAATCCTCAACTATGGTACTGAGACAGTCACCCCTCCAGGGGACAGTGCTTGTTGTCAGTGCTGCACTGTGGCTTATCCCTACCCAGTTCTGCCATCGCCCCTCCCCTAACCTTCCACATTCACATTAACCCTCATCCCAGCATCTGGGTAACCCAGCTAAGATAGTGCACAACCACTTCCTTGGCATGAGATAGTCTCTAAAGAAATTCACGTCTAAGGCTGTGGTGGTGTCTGCAGTTTGAGAAAGGACCATGTGTCATATATAGGCTATCTGGAAGTCACTGCAATGCCCAGTCACAAGGCCTGAAGAAATCAACTTCAGTGTATGTGACCTACTTAGTATATATATATAAAGCCACTGTGAATACTAAATGTTCTAACTAGATATTTATGGGCTATAAAAGAGTAAATATTCCTTCCTGAGTTATCTGACTTATTCTTCTGTCATGATACATTCTGTGACTGAAGGAAAGATTGCAGTATACCAGTTAGTAATCTCAGGTAAGAATTGAAAAGCATTACAAATAATTTCAACAAGAAAATACTAATATTTAAAATTGTACTTTTTTACTTTTATTGTTTAGAGGAGGAAGTAGGTGTTTGGCATACAAAAATCCATTATTTTCATATGCAGAAATTTCACATAGTTATTTCTTGGTTATCTCCAGGTTAACTTAAAAATAATTTATATCTCACTTTAATTGGGAAAAATTCTGGGCATATTTAACTAAGTATATTTTCAAGATCTTTGTTGGTAGAAATTCTCTTTTCCTGAAAATGTTAGCAGGTAAAGGCAGAAATATCATAAAATACTTTCACTCTTTCGTAAGCTTCTTTTATGCTGCTTTTATGCTTTTATGCTGCTCAGGTCAGAAGCGATGGTGCAGCCCTAGAGATGGAGAATCTTCAATCTAAAAAAAAGCAGGACCACAGATGATGTGGCGTGGATACAGTTGAGCCTAGGCATGCTAAATGCGTGAGAAGTCTTTCAAATAA
>VSMD01122527.1:0-24006 GCA_008750895.1 Mirza zaza
CCACAGCTCCACTCTGCAAGCCTCCATGGTCCTCCCAGGCCCCGCCAGTCTGCCTCCACAGCTCCACTCTGCAAGCCTCCATGGTCCTCCCAGGCCCCGCCAGTCTGCCCCCACAGCTCCAATCCCCCAGCCCCCATGGTCCTCCCAGGCCCTGTCCTGTGGAACCTCCCACACCGGCCCCCCCCCCCACTGAGATGGGCGCATCTCCCCCTGCTCAGCCCTCAGGGCCCGTAGAAGTCTCTCCGGCACTCTTCAGAGACAGACCAGCCTTGCAGTTCTCGCTCCCCCAGCGTCCCCCGGGGCAGGGAAGCAGCTGTGGCTGAGGGCCCAGTGGACCCAGTGCCCCAGCATCACGCCCNCCGGCCCCCCCCCCCACTGAGATGGGCGCATCTCCCCCTGCTCAGCCCTCAGGGCCCGTAGAAGTCTCTCCGGCACTCTTCAGAGACAGACCAGCCTTGCAGTTCTCGCTCCCCCAGCGTCCCCCGGGGCAGGGAAGCAGCTGTGGCTGAGGGCCCAGTGGACCCAGTGCCCCAGCATCACGCCCACCCCCCGCCCCTTTACCGTAGATCTTGAAGGCGTAGTTCGCTTTGAGCTCCCGGGGGGCCGACTCGCACAGCACAGAAAACATGTCCACAAAGTCGTTGAAGGTGAGGTTTCCCTCGCCATCCTCAGAGAAAGCCTCCACGATCCTTTCCTTGAAAGGATTCTCCTGCAGAAACAACCACGGCAGTCACCACGGGTGCAGCGTTCACAGGAGGACCCCAGAGCCGGGCTGCCGACAGCTCATGTGACCTTGGACCCGTGGCCTAATCCCTCTGAGCCTCTGTTTCCCCATCTGTAAGACGGGAGTAACAGCACCTACTTAACTGGGTTGTGAGAGGCTTCAATGAGTTGAAGTGCGGAAGGTGATGGCGCATGCCAGAGCTCGGCAAGTATTCTGTTGGTCACGTCACGCCGCTCACGTGAGCACACGAGGTGAGCACAGCCACGGAGCGCTGCCTTGTCAGGCAGGAGCGTGGATTGGTCCTGTTGCCCAGAGGAGCCCACAGAGGCACCGCCTTGATGTGTAGGGCTCTGTCCCCAACAAGAATGGACAACGGCCCAGGGCCTGGGCAACCCTCAGCTCAGGCCATGTAGGCCAGGACCGTGGCAGGGCCCCAAAGGGCGGGACGATTGGACTAAGACAGACAGCAAGAGCCGTGCAGGCCCCAGGCCTGCAATCGTTTTGCTCCTACGAATTCCCCAGTTCTCCCAGACCACCTTGGGTGCTGCCTGCCGCTGACCCTCTCCTCTGCCCGTATCACTGGGGCCACCTCTCCTGCAGTCCCCTCACCCCAGCTGACTGGCACGTGGCCGGCCACATTGCAGGCCCAATCCAGGCCAGCACAGGAGACTCAGAGACAAACCACGTGGCTCCTGGCTGTGAGTGCCTCTGAGCCTGAGTGACCCTCTGAGCCTGGTCTCGAGCCCCCTCCAGGCCAGGCTGGCTGCCTGTCCACGGCTGAGCCTGGGGCTCACCGTCTCAGCACCGAGGCCACAACCAGGGTGCCGGCCTCAAGTGGGTGCCATGCGGCCCTCTGACCCCACCCTCCAGCCACACATCCCAGGCCTGGTGGAGGGCTACTTGCAAAGTCCTACAGCAATCGGGAGTTGTGCCCCAAACACCGTCTTGATGTTGGAGTGCACTTTACATGTCACAGGTAAGGAACTCACGCAATGAAACATTCAAGTATGTATGTGCTCTGGAGACCAGCAGCATCTGCCTCACCTGGAGGCTTATTAGAAAAACAATCTTGGCCCTACCTAAGACATACCGAAACTGAATCAGCATTCTGGCAAGATCTCCGGGGGATTCATGTGTATGCGACAGTATGAGAAGCAATGCTATGAATGCTGACCCCAGTGAGAAGCCACAGCCAGACAAGAGGGAGATGGAAAAACCCCGAGAAGGCCGACACAGGTCTGCCAAGGATAGCAGGTTGAGGCTACCTACAAGGGCAAGCCGGAGAGCATGGGCTAGCAGCTGGGCAGAAGGCACCGATGCACCACACCCTTGCTGAGCCCCACACACGCAGCTCATTTTATTCATAGAGTGCAGATGAGGAAACTGAGGCGCAGAGAGGGTCAACGATCTGCTCAGGGCTGGACAGCCACAATGGGTGGAGCCAGGCTCGGCCCAGCGCAGGAGCCCCTGCTATTCGTCCAGAGGCGCAGAGCCCCTGGCCCTGGCCCCCAGCCGCCTGCCCTGCCTGCAGCAGAGGCCTCCCACGCACCCGAAGCTCCGGCATCTGGATGATGAGGCTCATCGGCACATGGACGATAGGGCTCTTGCGGTAGTCCATCGGGACGAGGTTGGGGGCCAGCTCGTAGAATCGCGCGTGGAGCCTTCAAGGGAAGCAGAGGACAAGCATTGGAAGGGCACCACCCCCAAGCCCCGCAGACCGATGCCATCCTGCCTGGGCCTCTGCCTTTGCAGACCCACCTGAGCCAGGGCCAGGTGAGGGCCCACGGGAGGCCATCTGCAAAATGTTAAGTGAGAAAAGCAGAATGCAGAATGAGAAAAGCAGTATGATTCCATTTTTAAAAAGCGTGGGTACATTTATCCACCTAAGACAAGAATGAAAGGAAGGCTGGTCACTAAAATGTTACCAGGTGGTTATCTTGGGTGGTGAGATGGTAGTAAGACAACTTTTTTTCTTTTTTCTATTTTTTTTTAATTTTTAAAAGTGAGCATCTGGGCGTGGTGGCTCATGCCTATAATCTCAGCATTTTGGGAGGCCAGGAGGAGGATTGCTTGAGCCCAGGAGTTCAAGACCAATATGGCAATATAGCGAGACTCCGCCTTTATTAAAAAAAAAACAGTTGTGATCAAAATAAAAAGCTTCTGCACAGCCAAGGAAACTACTACGAGAACAAACAGACAACCCACAGAATGGGAGAAAATTTTCACAAGCTACACATCCGATAAAGGGCTGATAACTAGAATCAATTTAGAACTCAGGAAAATCAGCAAGAAAAAATCAAACAACCCTATCAATAAGTAGGCAAAGGACATGAATAGAAACTTTTCAAAAGAAGACAGAATAATGGCCAACAAACATATGAAAAAATGCTTAACATCTCTAATCATCAGGGAAATGCAAATCAAAACCACAATGAGATATCACTTATCTCCAGTAAGAATGGCCTTTATTAAAAAGTCCCAAAACAATAAATGTTGGTGTAGATGCAGAGAGATAGGAGCACTCCTATACTGCTGTTGGGACTGCAAACTAGTGCAACCTCTATGGAAAGCACTATGGAGATACAAGTAGATCCATCATTTGATCCAGCAATCCCATTACTGGGCATCTACCCAAAAGAACAAAAGACACCCTATAAAAAAGACATCTGCACTCAAATGTTTATAGCAACACAATTCACAATTGCAAAGATGTGGAAACAACCCGAGTGCCCATCAATACATGAGTGGATTAATAAAATGTGGTATATATGTACCATGGAGTACTATTCAGCTATAAGAAACAATGTTGATATGGCACCTCTTGTATTTTCCTGGATAAAACTGGAACCCATTCTACTAAGTGAAATATCCCAAGAATGGAAAAACAAGCACCACATGTACTCATCAGCAAATTGGTATTAACTGATCAACACCTAAGTGGACATATAGGAATAACATTTGTCGGGCATCGGGCAGATGGGAGGGGGAGGAGGGGATGGGTACATACACACATAGTGAGTGTGATGCGCACCGTCTGGGGGATGGACACGCTTGAAGCTCTGATTCCGGGGGGTGGGGAAGGGGAGGAAAGGCAACACACATAACCTAAACATTTGTTCCCCCATAATATGCTGAAATTAAAAAATAAATAAAACAGTTGTGATAAAATTTATCATTTTAACCCTTAAAAGTTTTTTTAAATTGTGGTAAAATTTAAAATTTTACCCATGATATAAAATTACCATCCTAACAATTTTTAAGGGTATATAGTTCAGTGGCATTAACTACATTCACATTGTTGTACACCTATCACCACCATTCATCTCCAGAAGTCTCTTTATCTTGCAAAACAGAAACTCTGTACTCATTAAACAGCTATTCCCTATTTTCCTGTCTTCCCAGCCCCTCACAACTACCATTCTACTTTCTGTCTCTGTGGATTCGACTACTCTAGGTGTACAAATATCTCTTTAAGAACACAGGTGTACCAGTATCTTTCCAGACCCTGCTTTCAATTCTTTTGGGTATATCCCCAGAAGAAGAATTGCTGGATCGTATGGTGATTTCATCTTTAATTTTTTGAGGATCCACCATACTGTTTTCCATAGCTAGCTATCTTGCTTGCTTGCTTCCTGCCTCCCTCTCTCCCTCCCTCCCTCCCTTCCTTCCTTCTTTTAAGACACAGTCTCACTCTGTTGCCCAGGCTAGAGTGCTGAGGGGTCAGCCTAGCTCACAGCAACCTCAAACTCCTGGCCTCAAGCGATCCTCCTGCCTTGGCCTCCTTAGTAGCTGGGACTACAGGTGTGTGTCACAATGCCTGCCTAATTTTTTCTATTTTTAGTTGTCTGGCTAATTTCTTTCTATTTGTAGTAAAGATGGGGGTCTCACTATTGCTGAGACTGGTCTCGAACTCCTGACCTCAAGCGATCCTCCTGCTGGGCCTCCCAGAGGGCTAGGATTACAGGCGTGAGCCACCATGCCTGGCCTATTTTCCATAGCTTTGTTATCTAATTTTTACATCATGCCTAAGGAAAAACAATCGTAAGCATATTACAAAACGCCACGATCTGACTCTTTTGATAAACACATACAAAAGAAAAATACTGGCACAACATATACCAAAAGATTAGCAGTCATTATTTCTTGATGGTTAGGATTATAGGTTAATCTTTTTTGTCTTCTCTTAACTGGCCTCATTTCTAGTTTTTCTACAATCATCATGTATGTGTTTAATAAAAAATGAAAAGCAATTAAAATAGATTACACGAAGTTTTCAAAAGGTGAAGAAAACAAACAACAAAGTAACAAATAGGCAAACGCTGGTTCGGGTGCTGGCTGCTGGCCGGGTGGCCTCTCTGCACCGAGGGGACAAGGACCCCTGTCGCACCCGTCTAGGAGCACACCCTCATGGGCGAAGGGAGCTGAAGCCTGCGCACGGACCCACGGAAAGCCGGTGGCTGAAGGGGGTGGTGGCCCAAGGGGGTGGGCTGCCCGCTGGGCTCAGTATGGAGTGGAAGAGCAGCGTCTGGGAGCACCTGGACCCACCTGGGCAGGGCAAGCTGGAAGGAAGAAGGGAGAACTGAAGGGGGTTATCGGCGACTCGGTGTCATTTCCCCAAGGCTGCCAGAGAGCTGGGCCCCAAGCTGCAAGGAAAACTTCCTGCTCAAGTTTCTTCCTGGCCATTGGTCAATACTCAGGGTGCAGCTCACCAAGAAAACCATGGGGGGGCAGCACTGAAGGACCGCTGGGAGGAGGGCAGACCAGCAGGGGCCTGGGTCTGGCCAGCCCGGCTCTGCTGCTGACCTGCCCTCTCTGGGCTGCGGGCCTCACGTGTGCAGCCTGGACCTGAGACGGGAACAGTGCAGAGGGCCCACCTGGCAGGTGGGGTCAGTCACGCCGACCTCCCCTGGAGCCCAGAGAGGAGGCTGGAGAAAAGCGAAGGGGCTCAACTGGAATCGTGCTATTGTGGCTATGCTTGGTCCTCCAGGGACAGGTAGTCCCACACCTTGCCTTGTCTCATACCCTTCCCTGAGGGTGGCCGGAGGGCAACAAAACTCCAAGCAGCCCTCTGTTGTGCTTAACAAGACTGTCCCCTGGCCCTCCCAGTCACAAGGGCCATGAGAAACAGCCCCAGTCAGCACTGGCACTCCCTGCTGCAGTTGTGGCACGAGACACAGAAGGGGCTACAGCAGGGGGACCATTCCCAGAGAGACTTTGTCCTCTGCCCCTCCCCACGTGACCACGTGGTAGAGAAAGCTCCAGGTCCAGTCCCTTGGGTCCCCAGTGAGTGTTAATCCAGAGGCGGACCCTGAATGACCAGTGGCAGAACAGGCAGAGGGGGCTTGGTGAGGGGTATCCCAGCTGCCTGGAGGGGTCTTTTACCCCTTTTGGGAGCTCAGGTGTGGCCTCTGCTCTATGTGGAGCTACAGAGCCTGGTGTGCTGAAGGCCAGGGCTGTGGGGGGCCAGGATACCCCTCCCCAAGTCCTCTCACCTGCCCGGAGTCCCTCGTTTGCCAAGGGGTCAGGGACACTCCCAAAGGCCTGTCCCATCGGATCCACTTCCTGGCCTGGCCTTTGAGTCAGTCTCCCCTCTGCCCTGACGGGGGACCTTGCCGCTCTCAGCAAGAACACTGGAGGCTGGAGGTGAGGGGGTCGGGCCTGTGTCCTTGTCTCTGCTGCTCCCCAGCCTGGGATGCCCTCTCCTGGCCAACCCTACCTGTCCTTCACCCACATGTCCTTCAAGTACTCACAGGTGGCTAACAGATACCATGCCCGATGCCTGTCCCGCCTGCGGCAAGGCCTGTCCCCTCTGCACCCACGAGCCCAGAGCCCTCACGATCTGCAAGAGCAGCTGGCTGAGCACTGGCGTGGCAGAAGCTGGGGCTCACAAGGGAGATGACCCCAGAGAAGGGTCTGGAAGGGTGCACAGCAATGCTGGGGCAGAGGAGTGGGGACGGGCACTCTGGGCAGTGGGACGGCCAGTGCCAAGGCGGGGACAGGGGCTTTCTTGCCAGGATGCAAACAGTCGTGGGCCTTAGAAGACAAGCAGCCTGGGCTCGGTATCCACCAAGGTTGGGGACAGGGTGTGCGGAGCTCCCTGGCGAGGCTTAAACGAGGACTCGTGCCAAGAACTGTGAGCGCTAAGAGGTGCACAAGATGCCAGGGCTGGTGGCTGTGTTAGTGCAGTTCTGAGAGCCACCCTGTCCAAACGAGGACCTCACCTGCCAATCCTCTCAAGCTACAGACCAAATCCCACTTACCAAACACCACACCTGGGGTTAGTGCCGCTCAGCAATGCTAGGAGGGCAGGTGTCCTTTTCCCCATTTTACAGAACAGTGAGGCGTGGGGACGGTCTAACACTTGCCCAGGGCCACAGAGCTGGGAAGAGGGAGCACAGCCCAGGTCTGCTGATGCCAAGCCTCTCTGAGTGGCGAAGTGGGGTGTTCCCTGCCACGCAGAGGACGGGGTGCACCGGCAGCCTGGGCAGAGGAAAGGCCGAGGGGCACTGCCTGTCCGAGTGGGCGGTGACAAACTGCACCGCAGATCTAGTCCCAGCCTGTCCATCGATCTCCAGGGAAAGTGATCCTGAGACTTTGCTGGCTTTTAGTGCCACCTGATAGCCTAGGCAGAGGGGCCCGGCAAGGCCCGTGGGGCAGGTTTCTTGGCATTCTGCAATTCCCGCTCGCCGTCTGGTCCTGAGGATCTAAGACTACCAGTCCCCTTTGTCTTCCTCATCCATGTGCACCCCCCAATCCCCCCAGGAGAGGGTTGTCCTGGGAAGGAAGGAGACCCCGGTGCACAGCTCGGGTGGTTGGCATGCCCTGACTCCCAGACATCCAGGAGTGGAGGGACATCAAACTGGAGCCAGAGGGCCCTTTGGGGCCCCAGCCTAGCAGGCAGCGGCTCTGTGCTGTAGCAGCCCCAGGACGCTGTGAACAGCAAGGGACCTGCAGTCAGAGGCCAGGTCTTCCACCCTCGCGTGCGTGACTTCAGCCAAGTTGCTCAGCCACATGAGGCTTTAAAATGGGGTTAAAAGGATTTTCTTGTCACAAGGTCACAGTGAGGACCTAAAAACGTGCCCAAAACCACCCACCCCAGAGTCCGACATGCAGCTCCTGGCAGAAGGGTCTAGAGCCCGGGAGGGTGGGAAGTTCCCAAGTCCATGCAGCACCCCAGGGGTGAAGCTGAGGCCCAGACATGGCTCCTGACAGAGGCCGACGCTCTTCCCAGCTCTGCCAGCACAGCAGCCCCCATGGGCACCCCCAGCCCCGACAGGTGAACAAGCAGCCACACTTACTTGAGGATGTCCTTCTTGTTGAAGAAGGTGCAGTCCTGTTGAGGGAAAGCACACACAGTTGGCTGTGCAAGTCCCGGGCTCCTTTCTTCCTCCAAGCCCTCGATGCCACAGGGCCTCCCAGAGCAGCCCTGGCTGGGGCAGGAGAGGCACTACTGCCCTTCTCCACCCCCGACGGCTGGGGACGTACACGCTAGTGTGCCCAGAAAACGCAGCCTGAAGGCTTTGTCCGTCCTGAGCTGGCTGGGGGGGGCGAAGTGCATGGGCAGAGGTGCCCACTAGGGTGCAGGTTTAGGAGGGAGACGGAGAGCTCACAGGTCGATGTGGCTGATTGGGGGGCCAGCTCACAGGTCGATGTGGCTGATTGTGGCATGACAGGGGAGGAGGCTGGGAGACAGCTCCAGAGTGAGGATCCACAGGTCCCTGCGTCAGGCAGCTGCAGGAGGCACCGTCCACATGGCAGCCCTGAGAATGGGGGTTGTGGGGTTGTGCGGTGCGTCCCAGGTGGCTGCGGGCTGCAGCCCTGTGCTCAGAGGCTGAGAGTTGCACGCACATAGAGCAGGGAAGCATCAGCGTGTACCTGGTGTCTGAGCCACAGGAAGAGATGAGGCCACTCATGGAAGTGAGGAAAGAGGCCCCTGGTGTTGGGGAGGGCGGGCAGGGAGGGGCCCATGGCATGTGGACAGAGCTGAGGATGGAGGCTGCTAGGGGCCCCCAGGTGGGCATTCCTCAGGGAGGGGCAACACTGGGCTCCTACTCTCATCTCAGGGGTCCTGTCTGCTATGGCCTGGCCTGCCTGAAGTGTCAAGCCGGGAGTCTGTGATGGCGGCTGCTGCGCCAGGCCTCGGAGAGAAGCATAGAGGTGAAAAGGACCCAGGGCCTAGCAAAACGCTCAACTGTGAGGGCTTTTGTGCTTCTCCTGCTGTTAAGCTCCTCCACCCTTGCCCACCAGTCTGGCACAAAGGAAGAGGGCCTTGTAGGCTCTGCAGAGCCACAGCCCGTGGAGCCCCATGGGGGCGAATGCTGACCAGAGCTGCCGCTGACGAGGGGCCATGGCCACAGCGAAGCTTGCCCTGGATGAGACCGGAAGCTGCTGGCCACCAGCACAGCTGGGCTGCGTGTTGAGGAGGGCCAAGGAGAGGACACCCGCAGGATGCACATGGCATCTAGGCTTCCCAATGGGCACCCTGGGAGAGCTGAAGAGGGGAGAATTGGTGGGAATTTCTGGCCCCATTTGGCCCAACAAGGCTGTGCTTCTAAGGCACCTGCTGCTCTCTGGTACTTAGACGAAGGACCCCAGGCTGTCTTGCCCTTCTTGGAAGCGCAGGGCCTTCTCCTGGGGGAAGACTCCTAGACTCCTGGACTTTGCTATTGACAGTGGCTCCTCCGTAGGAGCCAGGAAAGGCTTAGGCTGGGGAAGCAGCCCTCCGCCCCCACCCAGCAAGGAGAGAAAACTCCCTGCCTTGTAGGCCTAGGACTCAGACAGCCTGGGGACCACGTGGGCTGAATCCTGAGCAGACCCCAGAAACCTGGAGCAGGCAGCAAGGGCAGCCTGGCTGAGCCTTACTGGTACAGACTTCCCTCCACCCCGGGCTGTTGCCACAGTCTGAAGGGGCCCCATAGAAGGGTCAGGGCTCTCCCAACTAGCTTAGAAGGGGCTGCCAACAGAACCGGGAACAAGGAGAGGTCCTTGCTCCTGCTCTCCCAATCTGTCCTTTCCCTCTCCCTCTCCTCTCTCCTACCCCCTGCGTTGGAAAGGAAGTACCCAGGTCCTGACCTGAGGGTTCTATTCGCAGAAGATGCAAACGCTTCCCACCCTGCTACCTTATCAGGGTTACCTACAGCTCTACGTCAGTGGTGCTGAAGGCGTGGTTCCTGGCCCAGCAGCATCAGCCTCACTGGGAACCTGGTGGAAATGCAGATTCTCAGGCTCTACTCCAGACACTGAATTATTACAGGAACTCTCGGGGTGGGGCCCAGGAAGCCCTCCCAGTGATGCTGATATATGCTAAAGTGTGAGGATGTCTGCTCTAGAGCAGAATCACTGGGGGAGCTGTTTAAAATACCCTTGGCCCCAGCTTCTCAGCAGACCCCTGACCAATTAAACAGGAATCCCTGAGGATAGATCCAAGTATCAGTGGTTTTCAAAGCCATTCAGGGCCAGGTGCAGTGGCTCACTCCTGTAATCCCAGCACTTTGGGAGGCTAAGGTAGGAGGATCACTTGAGCCTAGGAATTTGGGACCAGTATGGGCAACACAGTGAGACCCTGTCTCTACAAAAAATGTAAAACTTAGCAAGGCCTGGTGGCACACACCTGTACTCCTGGCTACTCGGGAGGCTGAGGCAGGAGGACTGCTTGAGCCCAGGAATTCAAGGTTACAGTGAGCTATGATTAGGCCACTGCAGTGTAGCCTGGGCAACAGAGCAAGACTCTGTTTCTAAAAAAACTAAAAATTTAACAGATTTTTTAAAAAGCCACTCAAGTGGTTGCAATGTGCAGTCCAGGCTGAGAACCACATCATAGCCAACATATGATCACCATAGTGATCAAGTGCACTTGGCACTCCGAATATCCAGTTTTATTTAACCCTCATCACTAGCCTATGGGGCAGGCATTATCTCCCCATTTCATAGATGGGAAAACCGAGACTCAGCAAAGTTTAATAGCTTGCCCTAAGTTGCACATGCAGCCCAGGAGGGCTGGGAGTGGAACTCAGTCCTGTGAGCTTCTTGACCGTGCCCATGACAACAGAGAGGTAGTCTACCTGTGACCGCCGTTCACCAACCACTCCATGTCCCACATCTGCTCTGTGATCCTATAACTGGCACTGTGGACTGAGGGACGTTTTAGCTATATTTCCACAGCAGTTACTGTGTCCTCTCAATGGCTGCAGAGTATCTCACTAAGGGCATTGCCTCTGCTTGGCCTAACCTTTCTCCTCTTTCTAAACATTCCGTAATTGCTGCTTCTTGGTTCCAGCATTACTGATGAAGCTGCCATGAACCTGCTCGTCGACTGATGTTTTGCTTTTCCTTTTGCTAACCTGTCTCCGTGGGATTCATCCAAGGAGGCAGCTCACAGGGGACGAATATGGCAGGTGTCCTTAAAAGCTTCTCAGGGCCCTGAGTAGCCTGGCCCTGTGGCAGGGAAAAAGGTTTGGTAGTCAGTCAGATTCAAATTCTGGTCTTGCTCAGACCCTTAGGCAAGTCATTCTCCTTTCCGAGCCTCAGTTTCTGCACCTATACAATGGGATTCAGGGACAGTGTGAGGAGCAAATGAGAAAGGTGCAGGAAGTCTATATGCCACAGGTGATAGCAGTTCTCTCCCCCTTTAGTGCAAGAGCTCATCCACCACCCTGTGTCCCAAAGGCATCTCCCCAGAGTCTGCAGCTGCCCCCACCCCGGAGGCACCGAACGAGGAGCCCGCCCACCCTACACAGCTGCCCAGGGAGCTACAGCCACATGACTGCAGGAACCTTCCTTCCGAGGGCAAACAACCCCACCACTACTCGGCTCCTGACAGTTCGTAGGGACACAGGGACAGGTCCCTGCTTTGGTCAGGGTCACTGGGAGTGGGAGGGAGGAGGGGAGGGAGAGGGCCTAGCCCAGGAGAGGTGGGCCCTCGGGACTTTGGCAGCAGAAAACAGGACAGGCTGGGCCTTTACGGTAGACGCCCAGATGTTTTTCCAGTTAGGTGTGAGGTCTGCCCCACGCCTACACTGAGCTATTTCCCCGCCGGGAGTGCTCCCCTCCCTCTCTAGCACGTCCAAATCCTTTCCACTCTGCAAAGCTCAGTGCAAGGGCTATTGCTCCAGGCAGCCTCCCTGCTTCCCTCTCCTACACGCCTTGTCTGCCTGTGCCAGGGGTCAGGAGTCGAGCCACAGCCCTCCCAGTGGGAGTCGCAGCGGCTCTCCATCCAGCTCTGCCAGTCCAGGCCTCAGCACTGCTCAGCTGCCATCCCGCGGCTTGCAGTCAGGTGCCAGGGTGATCTTAGCAGATCCCCACAAGAGCCCTGTGACATGAGCACAGCTGGGTTGGTGGTTATTCCCATTTTAGAGGTGGAGACACTGAGGCCCAGAAGGGGACAGTTGCTTGCTAAGGCCCACAGCCTCAAGTGCCCAGCTGACTTGAATCTAGGACTTCAGAATCCTTGTCTGGCATCCTCTACCCTTCTAGAGCCATGCCTTAACAAGTATCTTGCCCATTCATTCATCTGACCACATCTTCTAAGGGCCTCTTCTGTGCCAGGGCAGGGGCCACACAGAAAGGGATGGAGTGCACAGAGAGAGTGGCACGCTCAGAGGGACGAGGCATGTGTATGTGCCATGGGTCCACTGAATGCTCCCAGCAAAATGGACTGGGGGGAGGAACAGGGAGCCCGTCCCAAAGAGGTGAGGCCTGGCCTCTTGGGAGATGAGAGAGATGAGCCAGACTAGGTTAGCGAACAGGTGAGGGGAGGGCACCAGGAGAACAAGGCCAGAGGTGAGGGTGCGCCTAGCTAGAAGTCCTTCAGTGTGCTTGTAATTTGGGGTGCAAAAGGGAAAGGAGAGAGAAATGAAGCTGGAAGCTGGGTGAGCCCAGACTAGGCTGGGATGAGCCTGGACTCCACTAAGGCTGTGATCCCAAGACTCCACGGAATCACTGGGAGAGGAGGGGGTCACGCCTATGTTTTAGGAAGTTATGTCCCATCCTTTGACCCTGCGCTGCTGCTGCTGCTCCCGCGTCCGTATCTTATGGACAACTGCCTAGCGCCTCCCACAGCAGTAGGGGGTTGGGCAGCTCTTGTCCAGGGATTATTCTTACAGAAAAAAATTGTTTTGCAATAGTGATGAATATTGTGTCTGTAGAAAAAAACAGAAGGGAGGGAGCGAGGGAGGGAAATAGGGAAGGAGGAAAGAAGGGGGAAGAAGAGTGAGACCGAGGGACTGTGGCAGAAGAGTGTGGTGGCTGGAGGGGGACGGAAAGGAGGGCGAGGAAGGAGGAAGTGAGACCTGCAGCTCCCGTGCGACTGAGGAGGCCTGGCCTGGTCCAGCTGTGGGGATAGAGGGGGTCTCTAGTGAGACGCAGGGAGGCTCAGCCACAGGACGTGTTGTTAGCTGAAAACGTGGCTGAGGGCGAGTAGAGAGCTGGAACAGCTGGAGGAGCAGTGGTGGGTTCTGGGGTAGGCTGTGAGCCCTGTTTGAGGTTTAAAGGGTCTCGAGGGTAGATGTGCAATGCAGAGGAGTGTTCTGGGCAGAAGGCTAAACTTTGAGGGTCACTAGTATCTGGGGACGCCCTGCCTTGGGAAGGGAAGACTGCTAGGCTGGGGGTCCCATGAAACCCTAAAGGTCACTTGGGGGGTGCTGTAACTCAGGGTCACCCCCACCTGGCCCTGGTTGGTACCTGGCTGGCTGGAGAGCCAGAGGGAAGGAGATGTGGAGTTCTCAGGTTTCGCAGCCCTCATTTCTCCCACCCTGCCTGGCAGGGTCTAGCCGGGCGCTGGCAAAGGATCAGAACCGAACACTGGGACTGGCTCCAACAGGTAACCCAATGCCCGGCTGGTCTGAGAGGGAACCCAGGCTCCCCACCCCCACGAAGCTATCTTCACTTCTGGGCATGGTTTGCCTGCTTGCCTGCGCCCACCTCCAAGCCTTTATCCAAGCTGTCCCCTCCCCCTGGAATGCCTCCTTCTGGGCCCTGCAGGGCCTGCTCAAGCGCTGTACTGTTTCTGAACCTTCCACTCAAAACAGAAGCACATGACCCTTCCCCGCTGCCTCCCACTGCCCACTGTGCCTTCCCTTTGAACACACTCCACCACCTGCCTCTGCCAAGGGCCACACTGGAGGTGAGAGTCTCTCACTAGACCGTGAGTGTCTTGGGGAGAAAGCACATATGGCCTGGCCCAGCCCGCTCCTAACTAAAGGAGTGAGCCTTGTTTACAAGATTCAAATTCCTAGGTGAGCCCTGATTGGCCAGAACACCAAATGGCTCCTCAGTCTCTGTTTACTCTTCTGTGAAATGGGACTAATCCACCTCACTGTGATGAAGAAACGAGTTGATGTCTAGAAGGCATGAACTGCAGGGCCTGGACACAGCACACGCTCCATACACTTGCCTCCCCTCTTCATAGGATCTGAGAAATCCGTGTTCGTGACAACCATGGTTTCCAGGAGGAGAAGGGGCCCTTGTTTTACCCTCACACACATCAGAGGACCCACACCTCAGGCCTGCTGTCCTTCACAAGGACAGCGAGTGCTCATAAAGGCGAATGGCATCTACAGAGACCCTGCTGGTGTCACAAGTGACAGCACGGTCCTACAGGGAAGTCAGGGAAGGCCATCAGACTCGGGCCTTGCAGGATGAAGATCACCTGGAGAGAGGGGGCGCAGCACCCCAGGCCCAGGCACCAGCATGGGCAAGGGCAGGGATGGAGGACGGAGTCCAGGAGTAGGGACTGCAGAATGGTCGGAGGTGGCTGCAGTGCAGAGGGAAGGGCAGGAACCTGGGGGTCTGAGGCTGCAGAGGTGAGCTGGGCAGCTGGCCGGGCTGTGGGCAAGCTAGGGTGTGGGGCTTCATCCTGCACCATGGAGACGTTTGTACACGTGTGGGAGGCCATTGGGACGCCAGATGTGGACAGCTGCTTCTGGAAGCAGGGAGACCTAGAAGGGTCTAAGCACGCAGCTAGGGAGGCTGGCAGAAGCTTGGAGAGGTGGCTATGTAAGGCTGGTACCTGGCTTGCCTTGTTGCTCCAGTTATTTCCATATTGGGGTCAGAGAGAGAGGCCTCAACAAATAAACAAAGCACCCCCAATTTAAGCCTGCATTTGCAGGATGCACCCACTCCCTGCCCAGATAGGACCTCAGCTCTCATTTCTGCTTTACCGAGACTCGCTCTGCTGGGCTATTTCCTGAGGCTTGTCAGGTGAGGAGGAGGGAAGGACGGTCCTGGTCCAGCCCAATTTACTGACTCTCTATGCCAGGGTGGGTTTCGGCATGGGTGGCTCGGGAGGGGTTCGGGTCCAGTCTGTGGCAGGGAGTGAGAAGACGGGGTAGCTGGAGTGACGTGCTCCTGAGAGAATCCTCCAACTGGAGAGCGCTCTCATCTTCCGGGTGGGGAAACTGAGGCTTGGCGAGGGGGAGGCATCAGCCCAAGGTCACGCTGCGAGCTGGAGGCAGGGACAGGGTCTGAACCCCGGGACCTCCGTCCGGAGGCCTCAGAGCGCGGGGCGGAGGCGCCGCTCGGGCCGGGCGCCGGCTCACCTGGTAGTTGTCCAGCTGCTCTTCCGTGAAGATGGTCTGCTTGTTCCCCATGGTGGCCGCCGCGCCGCTCGCCCGCCCGGGCGCCGCCTCCCAGCAGCGGCCGCGGAGCGCGGAGCGGAGCCGGCGGCCCTCGCCACCCCGCGGCGGGCGGCGTCTCCCGGCCGGACCGCCCCGCCCGCCCCGCAGAGCCCGCGCGGGAGGCCCGGAGGCGGGACACGGCCCCGAGCGCCGGCGACCCCGCCCCGGGGCGGAGAGAGGGGCGGTGCGTCGCGCCCGGGCCCGCCGGGGGCGTCCCGGCCGGTGTCGGCGCCCGCGCGGGGCGACCGGGACTTCCGGCCGGCGGGGCGGGGCGCGGCGGGGCGGCGGGGCGCGGCGGGGCGGCGGCGCGCGGCAGGCGGAGAGCCGGGCTGCGAGCGCGGGACCTGGCCGGGCGGCCCGCCGTCCCCTCCCGCGGCCACCCGGGCGAGCGCTCCTCCTGGGCCTCTCCCCGCCGGCCCGGAGCCGGTCCGACCTTTGACCCTGGGCCTCTCTCCCCCGCCGGCCCGGAGCGGCCTGACCTTTGACCCCGCGCGGCGCCTCAGGCCCCCGGGCTCGGCAGGGAGCGGGCGGGAGTCGCTCGGCTTTCTGTGAGTCCTCCGACAGACGTGGGACTTGAGAGCATGAAAGGGTTGACGGTGTCTGGCGGCGTGTGACAGAAGCCAGGGCGTTCCTGGGCCTTCGCGCAGATGCCTGCGAGGGAGGCACAGCTCGC
Organism: Mirza zaza; assembly: GCA_008750895.1. Taxonomy (NCBI): domain Eukaryota; kingdom Metazoa; phylum Chordata; class Mammalia; order Primates; family Cheirogaleidae; genus Mirza; species Mirza zaza. Next base: position 16,010 of record VSMD01122527.1, read on the forward strand.
CCGCCCTGGCCCGAGCGTGCGTTTGGCGCGGAACGGGTTACGGGAGCGGCGTCCAGATTTGCCTGAAACGGTCCCTCGCGACGCGGAAGCCCTCTTAGGGAGAGGAAACAAAGACGCGACGCACTGGCAAACCTAAATACTTTTTGTAGGTTGAGCAGAGAGGCAACTGTGGAAAAGTAACTAAAACATACGGGCAGGCTAAAGGAAGGTGAGGACTGCTGAACCCAGTCTGTCTGCACGGAATTCTCTGCGTCTCAGCCTCTTGTCCTTGACGCTAAGAAGGTTTCTTTTCTCCTGCTATGGGGATGGCAGCTCTCACAAAGGAATTTCATCTCCTGTTTTTAAGGGGAAAAAATGGGGATCATCGGAGTGTCCTTTTTCCATCTGCTGCTTTTCAAGTGCCTTTAACTCAAAACAGTCGATATACCAGGGTGCACGTTTTGGGGTGGTGTGTTATGAACTCCTTCACCGTCCACCAGGTGGAGCAAATGGAGCCGCCGCTCAGTACCTTTCAGGCGTGCAGCCTGTACAGGTGTTACTTCTTACCTCAGGACCACTGATTCCGTAGGTGTTATCTCCATTTTACAGGCAAGGAAACGGGCTGAGACAGGTTCAGGAACTTGCCCAGGGTTTCACAGCTGGGAAGTAATAGGACCTGGGGTGGACCTAGGCACTGGCTCAACCCTCTATCCCACGCCTGCTGGTGGACTCTCATGAGGAGCTTGGGACTTTATGCTTTCAAATATATGGTTTGTTTCTTCAGGATTATGGTTCTTTCTTTCTTTTTTTTTATGGAAGGGTTGGTCTGTCAATGGATTATGGTTCTGAAACTACTTGGGAGGGTGCATCAGAATTACTTGGGAGGCTACACCCTCAGAGTTTCTGATTTAGTGGGTCTGGGGTGGCCAAGAAAGTCAGTATCTAACAACTAAAGTGTATATATACACTCCTTTCATTCCCTGTGTTTTCCCCTTAATTGTTTCCTCCCTCATCATTTTTCTGAAAGTCACAGGACAGTGAGCCCATCTGAATTTGAATTTCCAAATCCCGGCTCTGAATACCCTGAACTCAGAATCTAACTGGTTCTGCAGCCTGGCCAGGAGGGAGTGCTCCCCACCGTCACCCCTGCACCATGAGCACCAAGGGCTGCAGTGATTTAAGAACTGTAAAATTTATTCTTATGCCTACATATGATCATAATAAATTTTAGTCAAGGGAAAATATATTCTGTAAAATATACTGGAGATAAGTGCTGTAACCATCATTATTATGGTACGATAATAGAGTTGATGTATCTTGATATCACCGATAGTATTATAAACAAAAAGTAGTCTGTCTAGCATATATTTATTTATGAATTTTAGAAGTCATCTCTGCAGTTTGGTGATACATCACACATACAATTGTCATTTAATACTGTCTCGCTTCTTAATGCATTAGTAGATTTTCTCCTATTGTTTTCTCCTCTCTTACCTCTTGCATGTATTTTTTGTTTTTAACACATTGCTAGGCATTGTCAGTTTCACCAATTCAGCCTTTGCCCTCTAAAGAAATTATTACATTGCAAAGAGATATAAAATCATTGAGTTGTGTCATCTCGAAATTTTTAATACATTGATGATGGAACAACATTGTATTGAAACACAAATAACACAGGGCTGTGATGCTTGAAAGAGAACTTCACAATGTCAAAAATTAAGCTTCATTTCCTGACTGACGTACAGTTCAAAACATGTCACCAAGTTAACCTTTCTCTCACAAAATCAACTGAGTTTCCAAATCTGCGTACAGAGTTGGGGGAGAAGAAACTACCCAAGGGAACACCTGAGGCAGAGGAAGACTGTGAAGGGAAAAAAGCTACTTGTTGTGTGAGCCACTCCTGCCACAAGGAAATCTGACCCCTGGAGTCTGCAGGAGCTTTGTCACTGAACCCGCATTGCAGTCCCCTGGTCTGCTGAGAGCAGCACCCGGGGCTGGAGCTCCCAGAGGGACGGGACTGTTGATGCTCTGTCCACTTAGGTAACGAGCCTAGCTGTGTTCCAAGATTTTAGAGTCTTTCATCAGAAAAGGGTAGGGAACAACTCTGCCTGGTGTATCAGTCTCAGTGCGTCTGTTCTTCCAGAGCTTGGTTTTGTTTCTTCGCCCACTATCCCCTTTTGGGATGGATGAGTTCTATTGTCCATTGCTTTGCGTTTTTTATTTTTCAAGTGAGAAAACCCTGAGAACTGAAGAACTGAGAATTTTTTTCTTCAGAGCTCCTGTGTTATCATGTTAAGTTACAGAGTATTCTTTATTTCCTCATTAAGTGCATTAATTTCTTAGACATATGCTTTCTCTACATAATAGTCATGGATGTAAGTTTCATGTACACAAAATAAAGAAAACTTAAGAAGCCATATGAAAGACTTAATATAGGAGGTTAAAATTAGCTAATTAATATTATATATTGCTATTTTTAAAATTCAGGTAATAGTAAAGGGGAAATAATATCTTCTTGTGCAAAATTCTATTTCTTCCCTGTCCTTGTGTCAACAGAAAAGAAACCAAACTCTGTAAAATATATATATATATATTTTTTCTTTTATTTCATCATATTATGGAAGTACAAATATTGTTAGGGTTACAAATATTGCCCCTGCCCCCTCCCTCCCCCTGATGTAAAATATTTTTAAAGAGGTTTATTCCGAGCCAAATTTGAGGACCATGGCCTGGAGCCACTCCCAAGAAACCTTGAGCAAGCAGACTCGCTATGGCTGGGTCACAGTTTGGTTTTATACATTTCAGGGAGACAGGAATTACACTTAGAGTCATAAATCAATACATGGAAGGTGTACATTGGTTTGGCCCAAAAAGGTGAGACTTTGGGGGGCGGTGGGGCTTACAGGTTATAGAAGAGTTTAAATATTTTTTGATTTGTAATTGGTTAAAGAAATGAAGTTTTGTCTAACAGCCTGTAATGTTTTAAGCTAAGGTAAGGAAGTCTGTAATCAGAGAGCAGCCACTGGACAAATACCCAGACTCAGGTGATCTGTTAGGTAAACTGATGACCTGGAGGTGTGGGTGAAGCTTTGTCTTGCGTAGCCTCAGGCCTGTTAATGAGTTACAAAGGACACCTTTCCCTGAGAATGGAGGGGGGCACTGATAAGGCATGTCTGACCTCCTTGTCATGGCCAGCAACTCAGCTTCAGGGTATTTCTGGGGTCCCCTTGGCCAAGATAGGGTCCATTCAGTCAGCTGGGGGGAAGCTTAAGATTTTATTTTAGTTCACATGTATTTAAGGAAAATAATTATCTCTTCCATATTAACATGTATCATTCATTTTAGAACTTTTCAAGTGATTATCAGAAGTTTTCTAAGTTATTCCAGGCAAGGTTTATCAAAATAGTGCATGTGAAAAAGATATATTTCTTTATTTGTTGACAAAATACTTTATTTCAAGCTTCTGGTTGGTTTTGGTGGATGATGATTTATCCATTGATGGTTTAATCTGCACCTTGACATTTCGGGTGGTTGGTGTTGGTGGATGATGATTTATTCATTGATGGTTTAATCCGCACCTTGACATTTCGGGTGGCTTCGCAGCAGTGGTGTGTGAGTTGCATAGTATGTAGGAGAGGATATGTAACACGCACTCATGGATGCATGGGAATGGCTTTCTGTAATTTCATGGTTGTTAGGGGTAATGAATACTACCAACCAACAGGGTACAGAAAAGAAGTCTATAACTTCTTTTCTTTTGAACTCGGGTTAGCTGGCTCCCTGTGGATGTTAGGATTTATGTGCCACAGGAAGCAGTAACTTCTTAGCCCTTTCTTGTTAGTAAATAGGCTCTGACCTAGGATTAGTTTTTATTATGACTGCTGACATATTTTTGGTCATAAGAATAAAAATTCTATTATATTCGTGAAAGTGAGATTAATCAAATGAAAAAAAAACAATTTTCATTTCTGTAAATGAAGCTTTAAATCACTAGCTAGATTGCTAGATACAGATGTCAGGGATCATATGAAGTGTTTAGAAACCTTGATGCCCAGAGGCAGAGCTGCATGTTTAAGAACAAGGAGCTGGGGCTAGAGTTCAGGTCCCACAGAAAGAGCCAAGTCTAAGGCCTCAGGTGGCTCTAGAAATGAGGAAGTAACAATTTTTCTACAAGTGGAGTGAAGGCTTCTTGTGATTCTTCACCCATTAAGATAATACCACACAGGTAGCCTTGGGTTTCACGTTTTCTACACTGCATTTCTATGTGCCTTGCGTAATTTAGATGTGTACTTCTTAGAGACAGTGAAGTTTTGCACTGCATTAAACTTTTATTGCTTATCAAGTCAGGCACCATAGTTCCTCTGAGTTAAATTCTTTCTCTTACTAATATTCATAACAGCAACCATTTTGCGTAATGCCACGGGCTATGCTGATTCTCAGGATGCCCTGTGAGGTAACTGTTTTTATCTGTGTTTTATGTAGCAGAGACTAAATTTCAGAATTTATAAGTGGGTTTTCCCAGATCACACTCAAGTCTCTCTCAATGCAAGGTCTGTGCTGTTGGCCTTCACACTGTGCAACTGCATCTCCACAACCGTAGGCTGTCGGACAGGAGAGAGGCTGAGTCCAGGAGACTTCTTCCCTCCACGTTCACCTCATCGTCATGGAACATGTGCTGTTCTCCAAGCACACCTGAGCCTGTGAGTAATAAATAGTCAGTGTGTAATGAGGCTTTTGGACAGGAGAGGGGCTGAGTCCAGGAGACTTCTTCCCTCCACGTTCCCCTCATCGTCATGGAACATGTGCTGGTCTCTGAGCACACCTGAGCCTGTGAGTAATAAATAGTCAGCATGTAATGAGGCACTTGCTTGCAGGTGGATTTTCTCTACTCTTTGCTGCTCCTTTTCCTTCTTCTGCTACTGGTGTGTCTTTATCAAATTGGAATAGAAGAATGGAAAATCAAAGTGATCAATAATGGTATGATTCGAAGACTAGCTTGAGGAAAATCATAACATGAATAAAATTTAGTTGAGGGATATGGAGTAATCGACTCATTGTTATTAGTCAACTTTGGCTGCCATAATAAAATTCCATAGCCTGGGTGGTTTAAGCAACAGAAATTTATCTTCTCACAGTTCTGAGAGCTGGAAAGTTCAAGACCAGTGTGCTGAACAATTTGGTTTCTGGTGAGGGCCTCTTCCTGGCTTGCAGACAGCTGCCTTCTCACTGTGCCACATGGAGGGCGGGTAGAGAGAGTGAGCTCAGAGAACATGAACAGGCCTCTGTCAGCTCTTACAAGGGTGCTAATCCTATTGCATCATTGTACCAGGGCCATATGCTTATGAAGGCCATATCTTCAATACCGTCACAGCTTAGAGCTTCAATATGTGAATTCTGGGGAAAGTTCAGTCCATTGCACTCACGGTTTCCCTATTCACTATGCTGTGCTTGTCTGCGAGCAAAGTAGGTATGTCATTGTCTTTGAAGTCACATGACCAATCCATAGCTCAAATAATAAACCATTAGGAAGGGATTTATAAACATTTAAAAATAAAGTTTGAATATCCCAGTACACAAAAAATCCCTAATAAAATTGGTCATAATAAACATTTAAACAATATGAAAATTTATATTTGTTACACACAAATATGTTCAATTTATTAATAAATTGATTATCATTTAAGAAGATACAACCATTATTAACTATTTCTTCAAAAGCAAGTATCTGGCTCAAAAGTCCTTCAAAATTACAATTGATATACAATTATTATAAAGCAAACTTCACATTTAAACCAATCCAACCTATATTCTGGCCAAAAATTACTAATCGTACAGGTCATGATGAGAAATATTAGCTTTATTCTTTATAGAAACTTATTAGTTACTTTCAAAATCTATATCATGTATGTAACTATTATATATTCAAATGGAATGCTGCCACTAAATTTCTTATGTTGATATAAAAACTTTTAAATGGCTGCATATTATCTGACAGTACAGAAGCATGAGAACTAAAACTAAAATCCTAAGCCCCACCACTGACTGAATGGACATCCTCTTTGCCAAGGGAACCCCAGAGAAACCCTAAGAACGACCTTCCTGGCCACGATGGGATGAGAGGTCAGACATGCCTCCGTATACCTCCCCTTGGTGGTTTAGACACAACGACTGACCTGCAGTAATGCTAAAAATAGGCATCATACGAGTGACATAATGGACTCTTTGTGGCAATAAGATACCAAATTATAAACAAGACCTAAGGTCCTGCCAGACAAGGGCTAAGTCATGCACCCCACACTTAAAGCATAAACTGTGTTCTGCCACAAGGTTTTCCTTTTTCTCCAGCAGCTAAACCAGCGCTGGCCTGGAGATAAGCAATATTGAAACAACTGCAGCTCATCCACCGCCGGATGGTAACTGACCCCCACCCCTCTGTTCCACCAGCCATAACTGCAGCTTTGCCTGGACTGAGACTGATCTTAGCGACTTTCTCCTGGTAAGGGTCCACCGCCCACAGACGGGTTCTGGCTGGTTTGCAGAGGCTGCTCACTTGAGCACTTCTGTGTGCCTCCTCTACCTTTCGATGTGTAGGGCCTGGTTGGGATGCATTTAAATGTTAAGTCTTTACCCCAAAGTGAACACGGGCTGTATGTAACATACATGTTTATGTAACCCACATGTGTGTGACTCTCCCTTGTGGATATTCATAGCTCCTCCTGTAACCTGTTCAATGTGTATGTTTAGTCAACCTATCCAGCATAAAGCTCCTGCCCTAATCCCTCCTTTGAGCTGCCTGCCTCTAGTTTTGGCCAGAGACTCACTTCTCAGCCTGTAGGTTGTAAACTTTTATAAGAAATAAAGTCTCAGGGCTTGAGGTGCGCAGGGCCGGAGCAGCTCAGAGGTGGTGAATAATAGCTCTTCAAGTCTCCAATAAAAAACGGCCTCCAGTAAAACTACATTGCAAAAAAAGGGAAAGAAACAGAATGGGAAGAGTGAAAAGGTTGAAGAGGCAGAGCCTGAAGAATTTGTGATGGAAAAGTACTGGATCGACGTGTAGTAAATGGGAAAGTGGAGTGTTTCCTGCAGTGGAAGGGATTTGCAGATGCTGACAGTACTTGGGAACCTGAGGAAAATTCAGATTGTCCAGAGTTAACTGAAGCATTTCTTAATTCTCAAAAAGCTGGTAGAGAAAAAGGTCGTATAAAAAAAAAATCTTTATCTGACAGTGAATTTGCTGATAGCAAATCAAAGAAGAAAAGAGACGCTGCTGACAAACCAAGAGGCTTTGCCGGAGGTCTTGACCCTGAAAGAATGATGGGTGCCACAGGCAGAGTGGAGAAGTCGTGTTCCTCCTGGAAGGGAAAGATTCACGGGAGGCAGATCTGGTGCTGGGAAAAGAGGCAAATGTGAAGTGTCCTCAAGTTGTGGTTGCTTTTTATGAAGAGAGACTACCTTGGCACTCTCGCCCAGGGGCTGAAGCTCAATAACTGTTTGCATAGCTTTACATGTGTGTCTTCTCAGGCGTCAGTCCTGCTTCTTGGTGAACATCTGGGTGGGCGTCGGGGCTCTCAGAGGTGCCAGCAGCAGAGCGTGTTGGCTTTGGGCCTCCCTGGATTCTCCAGGGGCAAAACTGGTTAAACCGGTTTGACCGACAGAGGAAATGTGGCTAAAAATAGTACATTTTCAAGTTCAATGAAAGGAGAAACTGACAATTTCAGGTTTCTTAACAACGATTAAACCATCAACTCTATGTGGTGTTCTTTCTGTGTATAAGAGAAGCATAGAGGCAAAGAGTCAAAACATCATCGCTGTGGGAGGGAAGTTGGCTCCCTTCACTTTAACAAGCCTCATTTTCTTATTTTTTCAAGTGTCCAAAGTATTCTGGGGACGTTGAAAGTTTATTAAGGTGTCTTATGTCAGCAGGTCATAGGTCACCAGTCAATGCATTTTCTACAATGAATAAATTGATGACATTAACAGTGCAATATGGATTACTTTAAACAGTGCTATAAAAATGG
>VSMD01122542.1:0-26723 GCA_008750895.1 Mirza zaza
CTGTGAGCTAGGCTGATGCCACGGCATTCATTCTAGCCTGGGCAACAAAGCGAGACTCTGTCTCAAAAAAAAAAAAAAAAAAAACTCAGAGCCCTAGTTTTCTGGGCTTCGAGATTTCAGGAATTTTTAATAAATTGTCCCTTCTTTATCTTTTATGATCTCATAATCTCCTTGAATTTGAGGTCAAGTAAAAGCATGTATGACAATGTAAATAAGAAGTCAGACTATCTTTAATGCTCAGTTCAGAGAGGGCTGCCTACCATAAAAATGGGGAAGATTTTTTCCCAGCACCCATGTTCAGAGGCTAAAATTTTGTTGTTTCTGGTATTTTACCATGCTAGTGGCAGGTAGTGGGAAGATGACTAAAGGATCATCTTTAGAATTTAGGAATTGCTAAAGTGAAAAACAATTACATATTAAGACTTCTAATACGTGTGTAGACGTGTGTAGACTTCTAATAACAAGTGTGTAGGGTTCTTGCTAAACTGATTTTAGCAAGATTCTTGCTAAAAATGAATTTTACAAGGAAGTGTGCAGACAGGCCTGGGAAAAGGTTTAAGAGCCTGACTAAAGTTAGCTTGAGCAAAGAATCTTTGTCAGGAGATACATGCATTATATCAACCATTGCAGGTCATTTGATGATATTTTTATGGAATTTTTGGCTCAACACATAGGATACTATGTGTTGAACAGTAGAAACCAGAATCAATTGCTTCTAATTAAAGGTTACAAACATAACCCTGTAATAACTACATGTGTGAATAATTGACTTTGGGGAATGAACACATTGGAGAAGAAATCTGGCAAATTTTTATTTAAATAATTTCTCTCTTTGTTGAACTTTGGATTGGGGAAGAATCCACAGGGGAACAGCACAGGATGGTGGGAGGTACTTATGGATTGTCAGGGGACCTAACTCAGTTTCCTCTTGGTTATCAACTAGATGTACAGATTTAGAATAGACACTTTACCTGTCTGGCCTCTGCATGTTTATCTGTAAGCCAATGCAGTTAAGCTGGATGATCTTTAAAGCTCCTTCCAGACCAATGATATTTTACCCCATTCTCAATTTGCTACTCTGTTTTTAGGATTAAACATCCTGGTAGTTTACCTAGGACAATCAGAAAGTCTTTCATCTTTCCATCCATAGTACTTAGCACATACCATGCATACAANAGGATTAAACATCCTGGTAGTTTACCTAGGACAATCAGAAAGTCTTTCATCTTTCCATCCATAGTACTTAGCACATACCATGCATACAATAAATGTATGTTGATCAATTTAGATTATAATATCTCTATTGGTCTTCAATGTATTCTCCACTGGTTCATTCCCAGGGCCATGGTGCTTTAACCGGGCCATGGACCAAAAAAGTAAAATAATCAATATGCTTTCATTCTCCTAAGTCAGAAAGTATACTGACATCTCACCTTCTTAGAAACAGACCCTCCTACTACTCCCATAACCCTTGAGAAATAAAAAATATATAGACAGCCCCAGACATCTGTGTGTTTGTTAGTGATACAATTTTCTTCATTGACTCTCCCTATTGGAAGGCTCCTTACATTTCCCACTATCCTTCAATGTTTAGATCTTCTCTCCAACATCCCTGTCAAGTTGTAATCCATTCCAGGCTTGAAAACTTTCAGTGATACATTGGTCTTGTCTATCTCTGACAGCTCTATTAGAAATGCTTTCCTTCCATTGAGGCAACACTGTCTCCCTAATGTCCCATTCCATGGGGGCCTTACAGAGTCACTTTAATTCTGTTTTCCTCTCAATTTCTAATAGCAGCTCTTATATCTCCCTGAGTTTTCTCTTCCTGTGTTATCTATTCCCATGCTCTTGAGTGGTCCACACATGACAAGTATTCCAGGTAACTCAATGGTATTTTCCGAGTGCAATGTTCTTGGCAACATGGTGATAAGAGGATGTTTGTCTCTACTTAAACGTGAGCATGTTTGATCCTTCTCCAAAGAGGCTAAAGTATGTATAGTTGTCAGTTTTTGTTTTTTTTTATAATTGGGATTGAAAAGTGGCTAGGAAGTTCATCAGTAGTGGGAGGTTTTCTTAATCTTGTGAAAATATTCTTTAGTGTCAGAAGAAAAATGAAAACATTCAATTTAATCTGTAATTTAAAAAGGAAAGATCATAAAATAAATTATACAACTAGGCTCAGCATTTAAGAAATAAAATTATCAAGCTTCCTTCAAGGTGTTCTATCTGTTCAATGGTCCTTTTAAGACTATTTCATAATTTAAGAATATTGGAAACAGTAGGCCTGGGTTATAAAGAAAAAAATATCCTGTGTTTCCCAAAGAAGCTTTCTTACGTAAGGCTGAAATTAAACTTTATTACTTTAACTTAAACTCCACAAGTGAGTGCCACACTCACATGCAAAGATAAATATACCTGTAATATTCAGGTTTTATTCACTAGTTAAGAAAGGACAGCCTGTATTTATATAAGAGTAAAAAACAAACTTCCTTGAAAGAAAACATTCACTAGCAAAAATGCATACTAAAAATAAAGCAGGCAACAGTTTTTACCTTGTTGACAGACAAGAGCAACTATGATGCTCTTCTTAAACTATTTGCATTCATTTAACATTAAGCATCGAATTAAAGAATTAAATCCATTGTCTATCTGTATTGTACTTCACAAGTTGCATGACACTGAACTAAATGCTGTAAGAGTATTAAAGAGAAAAATATTCAATGGTACTTGTTAAAGCATGGTAAGAATGACTTTATTCAAAACCATTTGTGATAGGTATGGGGACCATTGTAATGGGATTTTGCCATGGGAGAGAGAGACTGGGCTCAACTCTTAATACAACATAGCCAAGTGGGAATTGATAGCCAAGGGACAATGTGGGATGGAAAATTGCCAAGAGGACATTTCAGGGGTAGAGAGGATTCTGGCTAAACCTGCCTAATGAGATTCTTGCTGAAGATGGACCATGGTGATCAGACATCACCTGGAGAATGGCAAAGAATGAAGAACCTGAGTACATATCAAGGGGGATCAGATATCAAGTGTGTAGGGTTCTTGCTAAACTGATTTTAGCAAGATTCTTGCTAAAAATGAATTTTACAAGGAAGTGTGCAGACAGGCCTGGGAAAAGGTTTAAGAGCCTGACTAAAGTTAGCTTGAGCAAAGAATCTTTGTCAGGAGATACATGCATTATATCAACCATTGCAGGTCATTTGATGATATTTTTATGGAATTTTTGGCTCAACACATAGGATACTATGTGTTGAACAGTAGAAACCAGAATCAATTGCTTCTAATTAAAGGTTACAAACATAACCCTGTAATAACTACATGTGTGAATAATTGACTTTGGGGAATGAACACATTGGAGAAGAAATCTGGCAAATTTTTATTTAAATAATTTCTCTCTTTGTTGAACTTTGGATTGGGGAAGAATCCACAGGGGAACAGCACAGGATGGTGGGAGGTACTTATGGATTGTCAGGGGACCTAACTCAGTTTCCTCTTGGTTATCAACTAGATGTACAGATTTAGAATAGACACTTTACCTGTCTGGCCTCTGCATGTTTATCTGTAAGCCAATGCAGTTAAGCTGGATGATCTTTAAAGCTCCTTCCAGACCAATGATATTTTACCCCATTCTCAATTTGCTACTCTGTTTTTAAATTATGACTTACACTGTATTTCTACATGATTTTGTATCTTCTTTTTATGTTTTATCCACCTGTTCATTTTAAAAAGTCAAAAGTTCAATACAATTCATTTTAAAATGCATTAAGTCCTAAGCGTGGTATTTTCATTCCAAATAGAAAATATGATGTATCTGATAGGGAGAAACGTAAGGAAATGGCTAACTTATCCCTAAAAACTCCATTCCTATATGTAATAGATATGGTGCGAAGTATTATCGCTTTAAAAAAAGCTGACTTGGATGGGATTGCTTTTGGTCTCTTCTAATGTATCTGCAATGATTGTATCCTTAGCCTGCTTTGCTAATGAGTTGAATTGATGTAAAATGGAGTCACAAGGACCAATTCCCCTTTGGGAATTACTTCAAAGTAAGTGGCTGAGAAGAGCAGAAGGAATGTAACCTTAGGGCAGTGGATGGGCACATATCTGCCAATCTAACAAAGATGCAGGGTAGTTATAAACACATTTTCCCAAATTGAGCTTCATAGAACACTAGTCCCATGAGATGCTTCTTGAATCTCTTTCATGGCCAAGTGATTTTTGGCTCAAGAAACCCTCAGTATTTTACCCAACTTCAAGTATGACAGTGCACGTCAGCCTATCAAAGGCCCCCAGGACCCTTTTTGAATTAAAAGGGACACTTAAGCCCATGTTTCTAAAACTTGATCACAGAAACTGTTTTTAAATCTCAGAATACCTACTAACATTCTATGGAACTAAAGTTCTGCAGTTCTTGGAGAAATGCTGAAGAAGTGTTTTCCCATGGAGGAAAGCAGACATGGGAGTTAGGCATTATTTCTTGGCCTCAAGGAGACACGTCTAACTCCCCGGCTGCATTTACACTGAATAGCGACTGTTTAAAAAATACTGATACTTTGGACCCATCCCAAGCCAATTAAGTCAGGATCTCTGGGGTCAGACCTATACCTTGGTATTTTTGAAATAAGCTTCTTGGATGATTTCTTATATACATCTAGGGTTGAGAACCATTAGCTGAATAAACCTTGGAACATTTGGGAATGCTGTCGAGGCCATGCTAATGAGGACATTTCAATGATGTCCTACTGCCAGAGAACCAGATATCTTAATTATGCTCCTTAATTAAATTAAATTGTAACAGCCTTTGGGGGACCATCAGCTAGTTTCCCCTTTCCTCTTTCCTCAATCAATCAGGCCACAAAAAATAGATACCATCAATTTCTGGAGGATAAGCCCAATCTACTTTGCCCAGTGTGAGGGTCTCTCTCTGTGGCCTACATTTAGCAGTTATGCTGCCCTATACTCAGAGCTGTGAAAGGAAGTAAAGTTCAGCAGAGAAGACCCACAACCCTGTGTTGTTGTTCTCCAGGATCTGGTTCCCAGACTCCTTCCCTAATGGCTGTTTTTATGAGCAGAAGAGGGCCCTTTTCTGGGCCTCCACACATAACACTGTGGTGGGGGGTACAGGCTGAGCCTCCTGGACCACATTTGGACCTAAACCTTCAGTAGGTGAATAACCCCGGAGGGAAGAAAAGGGAGATCTGTCTTCCTTTACATCTTATTTGCATGCTTCCCAGAGGCCAAAAAGCAGAACTGAGTAGGGTCTATATGCAATTCTAGAAATTGCATTTCTATGCAGTTCTAGAACCTAAAAGATTCATCATAACACATGGCCAGTAGAATGATAAAACCTTAAAAAATAATAGGAATAATAACCCAAACTCTATTTCAGCCTTCATACACACCAAAAGAAGCAGACGAAAAGAGAAGTTTGCTTGCCAAACTTTTTCAAGTACTAAGTTGAAATTCTACAAAATGAAATTAGCTTTTAGTTGAATTACTCAAATGATGATGGCAGACTACTTTCTCTTGATTTTTTGGTCATCTAGTTTGTAGCATAATAGTATCTACTACTTGAAGCTTTTTGTGCCTAGAAAAAAATCATCTATGGTTGGCAGACGCAACTGAGTGATCCAGTCTTTAGTAGCAAATACTAAAGAAACTTTCATTTTCTTTTCAATACATACTAAGTCAGTATTTCCTTAGAAGGTACACAGGTACTAGATACCAGGCACAACTCTTGCCAAGATAGGAAGAATTCAGGGGAAGATTCCATAGAAAGTTGCTTTAGTGTTTTAATTTAAATCTGTTTAAACAAATCAGTTAAAGTAAAGATAAAGCATTTTTGAAAGACAATTAGAGTAATGTGTAAGCAGCTTTGTAGCATACAACAAAGCTGGTGAAATGTAAACCGTATTTACTTAGACTAAGGAAAGTAAAATAGCTCTTATTCCTCTGATAGATTCCATTCAGAATCCTATATTAGCTTATGTTCCAAGTAAGCACTGAATCTTTGGAGATTTTAAAGACAAATATGGGTAACACCTTGACCACAAGCAAGAAACGCACTTAAAGAAAATGCACTTAAAAGGGATCATAACATGTGAAGTTTGTGAAATTTCTATTATGTGCAAGTTTTCTGATGGGTCCTAATGATTAACGTTAAGCAGTTTATAGGTATAGACACTGAGTTAAAGATGGGTTGTTACTACCATCCTATTAGCAAAATTACACAGGGAAAAAGAAGAAAGAATTAAAATTTATTCCTTTTCTAACATGAGTCTCTTCTACCTTCTGTTCTACCCTCTTCTCCTGCTTCATATCTGAGTCTCAATGGCTTCATTTTTAACAACTGATAGAGTATACAGTTTTAACTGGTGCAATATATGTCCCTTTAAAAAGCTAAAGGCTGCCTCAGGAAAACTTATTCAGGTCAAGGTCAAGAAAAGTATATCACTGTAAGAAAAGGCAAAAACAGTACAAGTCCACAGAGGTATGCATGCACACTTTCTCTTCTCTCTCTCTCTCTCCCCCCCCCCCACACACACAATTTCCCTAGAATAATTGCCCTACCCTGTGGTGTCCTTCCAACAGCTGAAATGTGAACACTTAACAGGAAACCTGATACTTAGGGGAAAAATCAAAAAGTAGAACTTTACCTCTGAATCAAGCAAACAGTCATCACCTTCCTGAGCTGAGCCATTTTGAAGAGATGGTTTATGTTGCAGAAAGATGGTTTAGAGAATGTTAATTAGGGAGGTCTGGCAAAATAGTTTTTAAAACCATGAATAAAAGTAGGAGGATGACTGTTAAATATAAGTTACATTTTCCCTAATGTCAGGTGCCATAAACTACAGCAGTCTGGATTTTCTCAGCAGGTGATCACATTGCTCACAGTCAGTTGTCAGAGACTTTCTGCTCCTCAGTGTGAAATTAGTAATAGGAAAATGAAATCAATGAGCTGGAATCTAGTTACAGAGAAAGAAAATGAAGACAATATAGTGCAAGGTAGATGTAGCTTTTAAGCCTGACTATCTATGATCCAAACCTCAAATTTTGACCCTTGCTTTGTTCAGTTTAGACTTACTGCTTTTGTAAGCCTTTTCCCTATGAATTGCTCTTGAGTCAGATCTCTCCCTTAGTATACTGCAACACTAATTTGCTTTTCACCCGAGTAGACATGCTTTCCTTAATCTCCCCTAAATTTCATATCATTGATTTTGGCCCACCAATTAAGCTGTCTACCACACTAAGGAATTTCAGAACTTTGGTTCTGTTATGCAATGCAGGAATTTTCCTCTCTATTTTAATTCAAGCCATTAAGTTAAAAATCCATGATTCCGTCAATCACATTGTTAATTAACATGTTGAGCAGAGTGGGATTAATGAGAGCCTTCCAGCCCTCCACTAGAGATATCCTTCAAGGTTGACAACTGCCCTTACATCCACACTTTGGGTGCCATTGCATAACCAGCTGTGAATTAGTCTTCTCTACTGTCTTCTAGCTTACTTCCCCCTCACTATCATACAATATTTGGAGAGATTTTGTCAGATGCATTTCTAAAATCTTACACTAAATTACATTGCTATGACTCTAATAATGCTTTTCTAGAGGAAAATGCAGTTCCTTTATTGTGCTCCTTCCTAAATCTATGCCGCATTTCACTGATCATGTCTACTTTTAAATACTAACTAATAACGTTTTACATGAACAAATTGTGATAAATACATTCATATACTGCTGGAATACTTACCAGCAGTAAATAGAAACAATCTATTGATAAATACCACAATAGAGATTAGTCTCAAAATTATTATACTAAGTGAAAGAAGCCAGTCACAGAAGTCTACAGACTTTATGGTTCAGTTCATATGATACTCTGAGGAACGGTAAAAATTATAGGGACAGAAATTAGAGAGCAGTGATTGTCAGGAGCTGGGAGTGAGGAGAGTGAATTGACTGAAAAGGGGGAGAAGAAAGCTTTTTGAGAAATGTTGGTAGTTATACAACTGTTT
Source organism: Mirza zaza (assembly GCA_008750895.1). Classification (NCBI taxonomy): domain Eukaryota; kingdom Metazoa; phylum Chordata; class Mammalia; order Primates; family Cheirogaleidae; genus Mirza; species Mirza zaza. The sequence continues at coordinate 8,026 of VSMD01122542.1, forward strand.
AGGCTTGTCAAAATTCAAAAAACTGTACACCTAAATAGAGGAGACATTACCATATGCAAATTTAAACTTGATAAACTCAATTTTTAAAAATTTCCTATTACAGAAATTTTTTAGAGGACTAGTTAAAAATAATTTAATAACCCTGAGTTTCTAGAATCTGTCTCTTCCCCCCCCTGCTTTAACTATTAAGGCATGTTTCTCTGTTTAATTTTACTACTTTGTTTTCTATCTTCCGTATTTCTCAAAGATTACCTAACATTGCTTCTTAAACACGAGCCTATGTTTTCTTTATCTAGAAATAGAAGTTTTCTAGACTTAAAAAGTCTCAACTTCATTAATTATACTATTGCCAGTTTTAAAGATTAACCTCTTTAAGAAGAAAGCAAAGTATCTTATTATATCTAATCTTTCATATGCTAACACAACACTCTTTCCCTAAGCAGTGGGTCTTTGTCTGCATTGTTCCTCTTCCTCATTCTGGGAGTAAAACTTTAAAACTAAATCCTACTAGTCATCAAAGACTCCCAAATGAAACTAAAGAACATTTAGCCTCTTGTTAACTCAATTATTCCCTACACTGGAATCCCTGCCTCTGTTCCCTAGGCTAATGCCTCCTGCAGGTGGCTGATATCCAAATACTGCCAGAAGATAATGTCAGGTGGAGTATATGTTGATGATAATAGTTCCCCATCTCAGACCTGTTAACTTTTTCTGAGCTTTATTAAGGTAAAATGATAAATAAAAATTGTATATATTTATATATACAAATTATATATATACCATGTGATGGTTTGATATACATTGTGAAATGATTACCATGGTCAAGTTAATTAAAGCACTTAACATTCACCTAGCGTAATGTTTTCCAGATTCATTTATGTTGTCACAAATGGCAGGATTTCCTTCTTTCTCATGGCTGAATAATATTCCATTTTATGTATAAAGTGTCTTATATAAGACACTTGTTTCTACATCTTGGCTATTATGAATAATATTGCAGTGAAGATGGGATATATATATATATATATACACACACACACACATATCTTTGAGATATTGATTTAATTTCCTTTAGATATATACCCAGAAGTGGATTTCTGGATTATGTTTTAGTTATGTTTTGTTTAGTTTATGTTATGTTTTAGTTGTGTTTAGTTATGTTTTATTTCTGTATTATGTTTTAGTGTTAAATTTTTGAGGAACCTCCATAGTGTTTCTTATAATGGCTATCCCAATTTGCATTCCCACCAGCAGTGTACAAGGGTTCCCTTTTCTCTATATTGTCACCAGCACTTACTGCTTATCTTTTTGATAATAGCTACCCTAACAGGTGTGAGGTGATGTCTCATTATGGTTTTAATTTGCATGTCCCTGATGATTAGTGATGTTGAGCATCTTTTCCTACACCTTTGGGCTATTTGTATGTTATCTTTAGAAAAATGTCTATTCAGTTTCTTTGCCCATTTTTTAAATCAGATTATTTGTTTTTTTGATAGTGAGTTGTTATGAATTCCTTATATAATTTGGATATTAAAATACCATATGGGATATATGGTTTACCAGTATTTTCTCTCATTCTATAGGTTGCAGTTTCACTTTGTGATTGTTTCCTTTGCTATACAGAAGCTTTTTAGTTTGACATAATCCCATTTGTCTATTTTTGGTTTTGTTGCCTGAGCTTTTGGTGTCATATTTAAAAAATCATTGCCAAGACCAATGTCAAAGAGATTCCTCCTAATTTTTTTCCTAGGAGTTTTACAGTTTTGAATCTTACATTTAAATCTTTAATCCATTTTAAGTTAATTTCTGTGTATGGTATAAGATAAGGGTCCAATTTAATTCTTTTGCATGTGTATATCCAGTTTTCCCAGCATTATTTATAGAAGAGACCATCCTTTTCCTATTGTGTATTCTTTGTGTTCTTTTCAAAGATTAGCTGACCATATATGTATGGGTTTATTTCTGGACTCATTCTGTTCCATTGGTCTATGTGTCTGTTTTTATGCCAGTAACATACTGTTTTAATTACTACAGCTTTATAATATAATTTGAAATCAGGAAGCATGATGTTTCCATCTTCATTCTTGTTTCTAAAGATTGATTTGGTATTCAGGGTCTTTTATAGTTCTGCATGAATTTTAGGATTTTTTTTCCTATTTCTATTAAAATGTCTACATAATAGGGATTGCATCGGATCTATAGATTGCTTTGAGCAGTATTGACATTTTAAAAATATTATCTCTTCCAATCCATGAACACAGTATATCTTTCTTTTTGCCATTTATTTTTAATTTGTATATATTCTTAGGGTACAGGTAAAACTTTGCTACATTTATATATTGTATTGTGGTGAAGTCAGGGCCTTTAGTGCATACATCACTGAAGCAATGCACATTGGACTCACCAAGCAACCAGGATATCTTTCCATATATTTGTGTCATCTTTAATTTCCTTTATCAATGTCTTATAGTTTTTGGTATACAGATCTCTCACCTGCTTGGTGAAATTTATTCCTAAGTATTTTATTCTTTTTGATACTATTGTAAATGGAATTACTTTCTTAACTTCTTTTCTTAGATAGTTCATTGGTAGTGCATAGAAATGCAATTGATTTCTGTATCCTGCAATTTCCTGAATTCATTTATTAGTTCTAACATTTTCTAGTGGAGCTTTTAGGATTTTCTATACATAAAATCCTGTCATCTGCAAACAGAGACATTCAAACTTCTTCTTTTCTGATTTAGATGACTTTTATTTCTTTCTCTTGCCTAATTGCTCTGGCTAGGACTTCCAATACAATGTTAAATAGAAGCAGTTAGTGTGGGCACCTTTGTGCTGTTCCTGATCTTAGAGGAAAAGTTTTCAGCTTTTCACCATTGAGTATGATGCTAGCTGTAGGCTTGTTATACATGGCATTTATTATGTTGAGGTATATTCCTTCTATACCTAAATTGGTGAGAGCTTTTATCATGTAAGGATGTTAAATTTTGTCAAATGCTTTATCTTCAGCCCTTTGTATTTTTGTTGTTGCTGCTGTTGGTTTATAGTTTGTTTTGATTTTGTTTAACACTTTCTGTACTTTTTTTCAAAATTAGACCATAACTTTGATTACCAATTTATAATAGGAGACCCAAACTATGAATTTTTGGAGATTTTTATAACATCTTATTTGCCACTTGTATTAAATATCTGGTGTACTTTGTTTCTCACTGATGCTGTGATGCCACCAATATTGCTCCCACTCCTCTCCTCACTTTGTTGACTGGGAGCTTAGCCTCACCTGTCTGTTTTCTTCCCATTGTTCTCTGTGGGCTCTAGTTTTACATTCTTTTGGGGAATGTTACTCCTTTCTCCCCAAAATTCTATTTAAGTCCTCTCATCACTTTGGCAGGTTTCTATCCTTTAGAAGGAGCACATCTTTTTCAATATCTTAAGCAAGGGACCAGGAACCTAACTCTTTTTCATCAGTATCATCAAAGAAGCTTTGAAGGTTGAGTGAAATTTGGATTGGCTGAAAAGAAGGAAGACACACAAAGGTGCACAAATAGGAATGACTATCATAGGTTTGTAGATTAAGAAGAATAAGCCTGAAATAAGCTTTAAAAAAATAAGGCAATAGAAAACATGATTATATAGGGTGAAGGAAGGAGAGTTGGGAAACATTAAGAAATCTGATCTAACATTTGAATCCTATATAGTCACTGTTCAGCAAAAATTTTACCAATGTGTCACGAACATGAAATATCTAATCTAATACCAGTTTTCTGCTTCAATTGCTACAGAGGATAAAGGAATTTATTCTCAATGAATAATTTGAATATAGAAGAACTATATTTTGACTGTCTTTTTTGAATCCTCATAGTTACTATTTAACCCTGGTGATATCAGCATATGAAGTGTTCTCCCATAGTAATCTAATGACAGTATATGAAAATGCCAAGTATAATTTAAAGAACAAATCTGTGCCTGAAAAATAATATTTTCTAAAAGCAAAAATAATCTTCATTACCAGAGATTTTAGAGATTTTACTATAGTTTGTTACCTTACAGATGACCTTAGTTTATTTCTCATCTAGGATTGAAAGTCAGCCCTACTATTTCTTTTTTTTTTTTTTTAATTTTTCTGTAGACGCTAGGCTATGCCTTGTATTTATTATCATCCTGTGCAGTGTGCCTTGCACATTGTTTAAGGTGCAGGTAATGTTAAGTTAAGGTCATTAACAAAATTTGCATAACGTTTTTCACGTTGAAAGATGACATTTCAGGTAGTTACTTTTCTTAAGTTAAAAATTCTATAATCAATTTTAAACTCCTCTGTTGAACTAAGTGAGTTTTCAACTTCCATAACCTCTGTCCATGTCTTTGGTTTTATTTTTATTCATTTATTTATATATTTTTTGACACAGAATCTCACTCCATTGCCCAGGGTAGAGTGCAGTGACAGCATCATAGCTCACTGCAACCTCAAATTTGTGGGCTCAAGTGATCTTCCTGCCTCAGCCACTGGAATAACAGGGAGTACAGACGTGCCCCACCATGCTAAGCCAATTTTTTCTATTTTTAGTAGAGATGGGGTCTTGCTCTTGCTCAGACTAGTCTTAAATTCCTGACCTCAAGCGATCCTCCCAGAGTGCTAGGATTACAGGCGTGAGCCACCACACCCCGACGATGTCCTTGGTTTTAAGAAAAGGACCATAAACATTAGTATTCTTAAAGCAAAGCTTAGAGTTGGAAAAAACATGCAAGCAGATGTTCTTGTCAGACCTTTGTCATCTAAATAACTTCCCCCACATCGCAAAGTGCCTGAGGCCAGAACCAATGTGAGGACATGGTGCACCTGGTCTCAATCCAGGGCAAAGATGACAATGCAACCAGCTAATGATCAGATATATATTTTGGAAGCTCGAATCCCATCAGTCAAGAAGTGATACCAGCTTTAAGAGGAATCTTTTATTGTGGCGACAACCTTTTCCTTGACGTGGATAAGTAAAGCTTAAAGCTTTTATATAGAACTACCCATTTTATGCTTGATTTTTTAAAAACTCTCCTCTTCGACAGAAAAGTGAATAAGAAAAATCATTATCTCCCAGACCTACAAGGCTGCCCAAGAACAAAGTTAAGTCAGAGAAGCTGAGCTATAACTGCCAAGAGAAATGTGATTCTCAAAGGAAAGAAGTAAAGAAGGTCCAAAAGGAACATAAGCACAGAGACAATGCAGAATATCCAATTATTCAGGCAAATTATTTCGGGCTTCTCTGAGCCTCAGTTCTTCATCTGCAAAATAGAAACTCCTTATTGTTTTAGCTAGGATTATATGACGTGATACAGATAAAGAACTCAGAACAGGACCTGACATATGTGCAAAACTTAACTATTGGCTATTAACTTTAATATTTTCCCCAGTAAAATTAAATACTATATACTAAGCTATAGATAAAAAGGTGAGTCACAACAAAAAGGACATGCCAATATAGGGAAAATAAAATTCATCTAATGGTGCAAGGAGTTCTAAACAGCAGTAAAACATAAGAAAAAAGACAGGCAGTTTGTGTCTAGGGCAAACCATTTAGACATTCATGGTTGATTTCACTCATTTCTTTTGGTGGGCGACACCATGATTAATTCTTTTGCTACTCCAACAACTGCAATTATTTTTTAGGCTCTCTGATAGATCCCAGATCATATGGATTCCCCTCTAGTTATCTCGTGGTAGAAATGGAGCTGAAATCAGTTTTCCTGCTTGGCAATGCAAGACATTGCAGCAAAGATATGAATACAGTACTTGAGCTAAGATGGTGTCTTCTACTACAAAATTGGGTGCACATAATTGTTCAAGCATTGTCCATTCTTGTTTTCTAAGTAATCACAGACCGACATCATTTTGTTCTTTTTAATGTGTGTCAGTTATGACTGTGGCATAGGGCAAGCTTTGTAAAATATCCAGAGAAAAGATGGTAACAACCTGTGGAATATAATAAGGAGCATGCAGAAAATATTACCCTCACCATGAATATACCACAACCAACAATCTCTATCATTTATCCAGCACTTAGTGTAGGTTTGGCATTATTCTGAGCCCTTTGCATGGATTAATATAAACAATAACCTCATATGATAGATCCTACTATTACTTCCACTGAAGTATATCAGTAGGCTGCCTTGAACCCCCTTATTTGCATTGTTTTAAAATCTCATTATTTTTGTTGTTAAAGATTATATACCCTAAGAGAAGTAACTATAGGTAGTTAACGTATTAGGAAGGATGGTACTATATGACTTTAAAACTGCTAATGTCATAACTACTATTACAACCTAGGACTTGTAAACAGTTAATAGCTTTATTTTTTTTAATATACAATGTTGTATAGATATTATAACATGGACATAATATGTGGTAAGCTTGTTTTTCTATTTAATTATAAGACATGAGTTACAGAGAGCAAACTGTCACTTTTGGAAAAATTTTTACAAATGAACAGTCTGGGTAGGTTCTGTTAACAAGAAGAGTGAATCTACAGTTATGTATTTCTCCAACCAGAGATGACATTTGTCATAGTTGGAAGGGCTACCTATGCTGAGGTTACTATAACACTCCTTAAATTTGTTTATTACTTATGATTATTAGTCAGTTATTTAGCTTCTGATATCCAAATGTAGAGTGACTTACATAAAATAGAATTTTATTTCTCTCTCATTTAGGAGTCTAGAGGTGAAGAGTTTCCTTCTATCTTGCTCTGTCCCTACCACTAATGCTATTATCTTCATTTATATAACACATAGCAATTTTGATAGGAAATAGAAGACACTCAATTTCCTTTTAAGCAAGTAGAAATTACATATATCACTTCCCACAGTGTTCTATTGTGTGTAGGTTAGTCCACGTCCAAACCTAGCTGCAAGAGAAGCTTGGAAATGTAGTTTCCAGCTGGATGGCCATATGCCCAGACAAAAGTGTGTTATTATGGAAGAGGAGGAGAATTAAGTTAGAGGAACAGCTAGCCATCAGGCACGCTCAGCCAATTATGATTTCCTCATGGCTGATCTATGCTCTTACAAGCACATATACCATTCTTGAAAGCAAGATGATTCCCATACATAGAAAGTTACATAGTCTAGCTAATTCCTAATCCAGGAGAATCAAGTCATGTGTTAAATACTCAGACTTGATAATAATTTGTACATATCGAGTCTATCAATAACAAGTCTTTTTCTAAATTGGTCCTAAATTTCTTATAGTCAAGAGAAATATATTGAATTGTGTTGTATCTTCAACAATGTTCAGCACCATTTAGGAGTCCAATAATCACCTGTTTAATTGAATGTTCTGGATTAAATGGAGAGATTTGCTGTTGCATATCCTACTGCAAATCATTCATGTCTTTTTTTTCCTACCACTTCTCATTTCTAGTTTGATCACTCATGGCTTTGGGACTCCAGCAATATGTGCAGCTTTAAGCACTTTCCAAACAGTCCTCAGTGAAATGCTGAACTACTTGGAAAAACACACTACTCACAAAAACGGCGGAGCAGCGGATTCTGGCCAAGGACATGCCAACTCGGAGAAAGCCCCCCTGCGGAAAACTTCAGAGGCTGCCGTGAAAGAGGGCAAAACAGAAAAGACAGACTAGCTACATCAAACAGAATCTATTCCAGAGAGTCTTGCTGCTGATATTTTTTCTAATATATATATCATTGAGGGTGACTAATCTTCAGTGGACCAAATCGCTACCCTCCCCAAACCCTCCATAAAAAAAAAAAAAAAAAAAAATGGAAATGAAAAATGAAACAAAAAAGGACAAAACCAAAAAAAAAAAAAAAAAAAGAAAAAAAGGAAAACAGCAGTGTTACCGTGTGATGAAATTGTCACTTTTTAATTTTATGTTATGATAAACTCCTTTTGTGCACGTAATTTATTGTTCTGAATTATATACATCACAGTTTTTAAGCACTTCTGGACTTTGGAGAGGCAGCACATGCTTTTTCATATCTAACTGATGCACTTTCTTATCCAACTGTATAGTTAGGGATCAGAAAGCATGACCAAACTGGAATCCACCACCAGTGCTTACAGCTCCAGTCTTTCTTGACTTAACTCCCTGTAACTCAGTGCCTCTTTCCAGTAAATAGATCAATCTGGAAAGTAATCCATTAATAAATGTTTGGGGAACTGAAAAGGGCAGTTATAAGTCTTTGTCCTGTGAATTGACAGCAGTTCTAAAATTTGGTCACCCCTAGCCCACTTCACTGCCGTTCCTTGGTGGTATTTAAACTTCGGAAAACTCTCTCCCTTCTATCTGTGACATTCCCACCCTATCCCAGCTGCATTTCCCCTCGCCCATAGCTAAGAAGACATTCAGAAAGCATAATACTGAAGGTAAAAGAGATGAACCCTTCTATCCATTCTCCACGTACCACCAACATAACAGTTCAACGAAAAGGATTGCATTATTGGGTTGAGGCAGGATGGATACAGGAAAGGGTAGCTTTGCCGTTGTTGGGCTTCCAGTGAAAAACAATGGCATCATCTTGCCTGGAAAAACATGGGAATAAGAACAATGATCTTTCTGGGAAGTCCTGACCCTCAGAGACAGGAGAGGAGCACAGTGACCCAGGGGAGGCCTCTTGAAATGCTGGTGGCCAATGATTGTATGGTTAAAATGAGAGCTGGGGTTTGTTTTTTTTTCTTCTACTTTTGTGCTGCTTCTACCTACCCAATAGCTGTGTTCTAAACCTTGAGAGGCACAAAAGCATTCAGGTCTGTGCTCAATAAAGAAAACAAACCAGAATGATCAGAGAAGACTTTTGCTTTTAAGATGCTTCCTTTTTTCATAGCTTGTTCTTATAACTTCATTGTCCTTTAATTAAGACACTGAAAACCAGAAGTTCCTGGCTGCAAAGGCCAGGGGCTAATTGAATGAGAGTTTGGTCCATATAAACCTGAATGTGTCAAGAAACCTGACTGGTACCACACTGAACTAACCTTTCTACTGTTAACAATTTTTAAACTTCTAGGCAGATAAAAATGTAGATTATCGTCTATGTAAAAAGAAGAAAAAAAAGAATCATTTTAATAATTTGTGGAATCCTATTACTTACGAATGAAAATATTCTCCTCTCATGAACATATTTAATTACTTTTAAAAAGTCTCTGCCATATTATAATCCCATGGGAACCATTAATATTATTATTAATTGAGAGGAAATAGCTCAAGAATTTTCATGTAAAGATCACAAAAACTATTTTTACCTAGCAATAATTTTTAAAATCATTTGCCCATTATCTTCAATCTTGTACAAAAAAAGAGGAACTACACCAATGAAAATTAAATTTTCTAGACTAAATTTAATTAACAGAAAACACTACTAAGGAATTCCATAATAAAGGGGGTTTATCGTTACACAGCAGAAGAACTTAAAGAAATGTAAAAGTAATGAATTGTGACTTCATGTGTTTAGTTCCATTTTTAAAATTTTACCATTATTCATGGCTTTGATATTTTTTAAATAAAATAGAATAAAGCCAAAATTCTGCTGCAGTTCCAAATTTCATCACAAAATAAATGCTTCCATCTTACATGCAATTTTATCATATTGTAAAATATACACATGAAATAAAAATGATAAATATTTCAGTTTAATAAGTAGTAGGAAAGTTATACACAGATAACATGGGCTACTATTTCCTTAATGAAATTTACACGTTAACCTTCTTTTATTCCATTTGTTATTAACAATACATATGTATTTAATATGGCATTTTGATATGCATATCTGCTAGGTACTTAATGTAGTTATACACCATGTCAAAGGTTCACCAATAATCAGACAAAAAATTAGATCTGGCTTATATTACAAGCTTACTTATTCACCTTTAGTTGTGACTAGTTGGGGTTATAAACACCTCAATGGGGTATTATCATTTATTAGCCTTGGGAAAAAAAGTATAACTATAACTACAGTGCATATTATTTACCAGGATTTGGGGTGTCTTAAAAGCCTTAAATGGATAGCACCCATCATTTAACTTAACCAGCCATTAGGACATAAAAGAATTGATGGACTGGTCATGTTTAGAACACTATTTATTATCATATTCTAATAGACATTGTTAACATACCAACTTTTGCCTTGTATATAATAGGTACTCGACACTTTTTAAATAAATGAATAAATGAATGTGTGTGTGTTCTTTGTCCAAAATGGGCCAAAGGACCTTTTATTTTTGATTTTTTTTTTTTAATACTCTGTGCTTCAATCTGGCTTGCTTCCTCCATGGTAATTTATGGATCATTATTTTTATTTGAATAAGGAAATATTTTCAAGGTGGCACATTAGTTGCAAATAGATATATTTAATGTACAACAATAAAGAAAGCTAAGTATTAAGATTTCAATAAAGTGAAATTATAATCATGATAGTTTGTAGTAAAGGAAAATAGCTCACAAAAATCTGTCTGATTTTCAGTGCTATAATAAGTAGTAATAAAGTGATGGAAAACTTTAACAGATAAACCATTACTGGCCCAGAAAAATTGTCCAAAGCTCTCATACTTTCTCAAAATTAATAATGACAACACAAAATTTTTATATATAAAACTTAATGGAATAAGGAATCTTCTATGCAAGGGCATGTTTGTTTTAAGACTATTTCAATAATCAATTTAAATGCCACTACCAGGCAAGTTCATTAAAGTTGCCATTTGACTTAAGTTTAGTGGCTCTAGAAAAATCAATGAAAATTCTGAATTACTCTATATTTTTCTTCTCTGGAATGATCATAGCACTGCAAAGATGCTTTTTCTATTCTTTCTAGATGCCTTAAAGATAGGGATAATTCTTCTTGGCTTTGCAGCTCCTTTTCCCTCTCCCTTTTTGGGTTATGTTCTCTTCAATGTCTAGGGTAGAACAAGACTCTTTAGGGTGGGAAAGAGTATTTGAGGCAGGCCCGTGAGGAGAGGAGATTAGCTACTTCTCTCCACGGAGCCAGGTCCCTAAGATAGGGGTCGCCACAGAGGATAAGGAAATTGATAGGCAACAGAGAGAAATAGAAGAATACACAGAGACTAAGGTATAGTTTATAGTTTTATATATATATGAAGATCAGATATACCAAAGTGGGGAGTACCCAGGAGACTGGCGTATCTCTATAAAGGCCAGCAACATGGTTAGATTCATACAGGTTTTTATAATCACGAACACCAATTACTAGTTGTCAGGGTAACATATTTGCATATCAGGGAATGCAGTTGCTAGGGGATACAGGTAGCGAGTTAGGGTCAAAAGTCCTCTCAAGGGGCTTCTAATCTAACTGGGTGAACAAACAAGTACAAAGTCTTTCAGGGGCTTCTAGGTTCTAAGAGGTAGTTGTCAATTAACAGAGGTAAAACAAAAGAGGTATAGTGACTCAATATTTCTTTGATTAGTTATGGTGGACTTAAAGGTAGACAGACAGGAGAGAGCAGGAAGCCCATCTCTATAAAACAAGTTGTTTATAACCACTGGGGCACATCTCTGGGCAAAGTGCACTCATTGTCTCTGGCTCCCATCCTGTGGGCATGTTTGCCTTGTCTCGTCTTTCAAGACACAGGGAAGCTCACAGATTTTGAGATATTGGGTAGCCTTCCTGGAAAACACCCCTACTGGAGATTTGAGAGCTCTCTCATGATAGCAGCCTCTAATAAGTGAACCATTGAGTCCACACATTGCTTCAGGGAAAAACTCTGCAAACTCCTGTTTCTGTCTTTAATATAGTAATATTGGTTTATACAACAAAATAATGGTCTTATGAGCCACATCTCATTAATTCCTCAATCATATTTTTCCAACACTTTAGCACCTATGAGCATCCTGACCCAAGTGTGACAGTGATAAGAATTTGCCCTTCTGTCACAGTACTCTGAAGATAAAAGGATCAGTAAATTACCTGTGTTAATAATGAGTAAAATAATGCAATCTATTTTCCCATATTTCCTTCCTTTTATACCTCTTTGGAAGCATTTTAGACCAGCGGGATTTTTAAAAATGTGTCAAAATTCTCTGCACAATGAGTGTGCCATCTCCTTACAAAAGCTAAGTCAATGTGTGAGTGGTGGCACAGCCCAGTGACTAAGTATGGGCTGTAAAGCCAAACAACCTGGGTTTAAATCATGGCCCTTTCACTTGCTACTGTGTGACCGTGGGCAAGTTGCTGGACCTTTCTGTGCCTCCATTTTCCCATCTGTAAAATGAAGGTAAATAATGGATACCTACTCACAAAACTGCTGTCAGAATCAGAAAGTTAGTGTATCTAGACTGCTTATAGCAGAACAGGGGCAGGTTAGTGCTATGGGAGTGTTAGTTGTTGTTTTCTTTAATACTTAGAATTTAAACAAATCATTTTTTATCTAGAGATCAGTTTATTATTGTACTTCTTCTACGCCAGGCTCTGTCCTAGAGACTGAAGACACAGAGTGGAATAGGGCATCTATTTTTTTTCTTTTTCTGTTCAGCTTTTTTATAGTCTCCTGTGAAGATAGCCATTAGACATCATTGTGTGCCATGAAGCAAATTTGCACAGGGTGCCCAGCACAAACCAGACGGTGTTCTAGAAAACAGAAGGTGGTGGAAGAGCAAGGGGTGGGAAATCAAGAAAGAGCGTTGTGATTAGGGAAAGGAAAAGGTGGAGATCAGGAAAATAGGACCTTATAGTTTTGGGAGAATGAAAAACTTTGGGGGCAGGATGCTATTTTGAAAACTAGCAGATGCACCTTGTATTTCTGGTTATTCCTTCCTTCCTCCTGCATTTGGGGGCAGCTAACATTTTGCCTGCATTGCCTCAGGGAAGGAATGTGACCCAGAAGAATGCAGGCAACAAAAAAGTGAAACTTTTATAAAAAAGTTTTCAGTTTCAAAATCAGGCTCTAGGGGAGGACTTGAGGTTTAAAAGCATATCAGTCAGGACCTTTTTATTTTCTTCTTCCTTACACTTCCACACACGAATACACACTCTGGAGACCAGAAAATAGTCTACAGGTTGGGGAAAGAAAGAGGAAAAAGCAGAATTTTTCAAAGCTTAGCTGTCTTTGCATCTCTCATATGAGGCCGTGGACTAGGGGTGAGATTGGAGTGTGAAGCTCACGACAGAGGGGGAGCTATATCCTCATTCCAGGGAGGAAGGAAGCCCAGCATATGTGGTGTATGTCTAGACAGGTGGTTCTCAGATAGCCTCCCAGAATTTCTCCTAAAGACTTTCTCTCAACATGGCAGGTACAGACCAGGATGCTGTGGGTACAAGCAGGAGCAAAGAAGCAGCAATAGGATATTTCAGGCTCCCCTGGGAGCAACGCAGGTAGCTGGCAGGAATGCTGAGTCCAGGAATGCAGGCTGGACACAAGTACACACAGGAAAAATCCAAGACACATGCTGGAGACCAGATAGGAATTCAGAAACCCCTCTAGAGATTTCCAAGAGAGAGACTATCATAGAGAGAACAGGGTAAACAGGCGTTAGAAGGCTGAAAGAGCAAAAAGGAGACTCCGAGTCACCCAGATATTAATAATTGAAAAAGCAGCTACCATCCCCAGACATAGGAGAACAAAAAGGAGGAGGTAAAGTTACTTGAATGTAGGAACTTGGACGTGAGAACCTTTTTACTCATGGTTGTTGTTTGAACCTCTGAGAGAGCCTCCTTAAGACTGGTGCTGGTTGTGCTTCTAGGGGTGGGGGCGGGTAGAGCAAGCTAATGCTGGGAGTGCAAAAGAAGCTGGAGGCTGGAGCCTTAACCTCTCTCTTCTGCTCCAGGAATGCCAGCAGACACTACAAATACACTAGAGCATCTTTTTCCCCTCTTTCTTCCTTCCAATTCCCACCAGTGTCTCCCATTGGCAGAATCTAATTAGAAGACAGCTGGCAGAGACTTATGAGAAATAATAGTTTACAGATGCCCAGGCCTGGCATTACTCAATATAGAAGAATGGACATCTCTGCAGATGCCAGCATCAACAGATAAAGACCCAGGTCAGATGTTTCTTCATACCCTGGTGCTATATAAGCCCTCTGCACCCAACCCTGGGATGTAGATGCAACCCAAGGAGACTCTGAGTAGACTGAGATCAAATTTCTGTCACATTTCAACATGAAAGCTCAAAAATAGATATTGTCATGTTATAGAAAATAAAGTGGTATTTCTCATATATCCAAATTGGCAGACAGACACTCATACCTACTACACTTAAAAACTCTATTTCAGCTACTTTCCATCTGTATCACAGATAATTCAAAAAGAACCATACACTTAAAATAATTGAAATAACACAAGAATCCCCCATAAAAAGCAGAAGAGAATTTTTTTAAATGTGGATGCATTAGTTATTTCCAGTTAGAGTCTAACATAAGTTTTCAAAGTTATTCTTCTTTAACATTGCATTTCCTTAATTATTGTCTTTATGTCAAAAGCTATCTGAAAAACAGCAGTGAAGTACGATGTATAAGTTTATGTTTAGACTTCCTTCCAAGAGCAATCATAATGTTCTTGCTGTCCATAAAAGCTAACTATGGGCTTAAATATTAGAATCTTTTATCTTCTCACCATGAACATTCTCCCTGGGCAATATTATCTTCTACCATAATTTTAATTATCATATCTTTTCTTGTGACAGAGACCAATTATCATCTAACAAAGTCCATTTTACCTTTGTCTTGGGTTTATCCCTATCCCAGGAGTTGGCAAATTTGTTCTATCAGGGGCCTGACAGTAAATATTTTAGGCTATGCAGGCCATATGGTCTCTGCAGCAACTACTCAACTCTGCTGATTAGCATGGAAGTAGCTATAGACAATCAAAATGGCTGTAATTGTGTTTCAATAAAGCATCATTTACAAACATAGTCAGTAGACTGGATTAGCCTAGAGGGCTATAGTTTGCCAACTCCTGCCTAGATTAAGCTTCTTGCTGTTTGTAGCCATGTAATTAAGTGTTCTCTCCAGTTGAAGAGTAGAAGTGATATTCATTACTACCGGTAAAAATCAGCCCTGCATTTTTCTTCAGTCTGTCCTCTTCTACATGAGGTATATGATGAGTCCCTAGAGCAAGAATTCTCAATCTTGGCACTATTGGCGTAGGGGGCCAGGTAATTCTTTATTGTAGGGAGCTGTCTTGTGTGTTGTAGGATGTTTAGCAGATCCTTGGTTTCTATGCAGGAAATGTCAGTAGCATTCCTCCCATTGTGACAACCCAAATTAACTCCAAATGTTGCTAAATCACTCCGGGTTGAGAACTACTGTCTTAGAGAAATGAGAGACACAAGATAGAAAGAGTATCTGAATGCTTGAATGGCCATATGGAGAAGCATTCATTACTTCAACCTAAACTTCTATTATGTTAAACCACTGAAATTGAGGCCAGGAGAGTCTGTTTGTTACTATAATTTATCATAGCTTAGCACAATGATAATAAATTCTAAATCCTTACTTTTTCCTGCACTCCAGATTCATGTAGTCAATTTCCGTGGTTATCTCCTGAAAAACAGCATCCTCAAACTCAGCGTATATCAAAATATGGATTCCTAATCAACCTCCTTCCTCAATCAATTCCTTCTCCTAAATTTTCTATCACTGCTAAAGATGCCTCCATACATTTGCCCAAGACAGAAGCCTGTGAGTCATCTTAACTGTTTCCCTATCTCCTACAGTTAATCACTAGGCCTGGAAAAATTAGCATCATAGTAGTATAATAAATTAATCTGTCAGGACCTAGCGATTTATCGTATGAGGTAGCCAATCTCCTAACTCAGGGCACCAGCAACTCATAATTGCATTACTGCAATAGCCTCCTAATTGGACTCACTGCCTTGTCTTGCTCTTTATTCCATTATCCACACTGCAGAAAATGATACTAAAAGGTAAATCTGATCTGCATATCCCAAGTAATCCTCCTCATGGCTTGCTATTGCCCTCATGATAAAGTCAAACTCTTCTACAAGATGTACAATGTCCTTCTGACCTAGCCATTGCTCTCTTCTCCAGCTCACTCCAGCTTCATCTTGTATCCCTGCTTCTCCCATATCATCCCCTCCCCACCACCACATACACTCCATAGTCCAGCCACATTAAGCTTCTTTAAATTCCTGAAACTCAACATGATCCAATATAGTTTTTATCTTAGCTGGGAACCTTACATTCCACCTAACCTCCTTCACCACCCAGCTCCTACTTATTATTCAGTCAGCTTAAAAGTCACTAATTCAGTGCAACTGTATTAGTTTTACATCACGGCATACCATATTACCACAAGCCTAGCAACCTACAGCATCCACTTATTAGTGTACATTTCTCTAGGACACAAGTTCAACGAGGCTCACGTAGGTTCTCTGCTTAGATACTCATAAGGCTTTCAAGGTATCAACCAGGCTTGGCTCTTTCCTAGAGGCTCTAGGAAAAAATCCACCCTCCAAGTTCACTCAGATGGTTGGCAAAATTTATTTCTTTGTGGTTGTAGGACTAAGGTCCCCATTTCCTTGCTTGCTGCCAGCAGGGGTCATGAGCAGCTCCCCAAGGTTGCTTTCAGGTCTTAGTCACATGGCCCACTCCATGTTCAAAGCCAAAAACAAATGCATGCAGCCAACATGTATCTCTCTGACTTTCTGCCATTAGTGAGGAAAAATATCACTGCTTTCAAGGTTTCATATGATTAGCTTGTGCCAGCTAAGGTGATCTCCCTTTTGATTAACTAAAATGCAATTGATTAGTAGCATTAATTACATCTGTAAAATTCTTTTTACCATCTAAGGTAATGTAATCACAAGTGTGATATCACATTGTATATACAGTCCCAGAGATTAGAATGCAAAATCTTTGTTCATCTTTAAAATTCTGCCTATTGAAGCCACTTTCTCTAATTCCCCAAACCAGGCTGCTGTTCTCTGCATGGTGCTGCCATACCACCATTTATGCCTGTCATGTCATTTGTTAAAGACATTTTTATAATCATTTGCTTAATTATCTCTCCTATTAGACAGATGATTCTCAGTTTCCACAACTGTAAAATGAGGATAATTATAGCATTTATATCATTGGGTTGTTGTAAGTATTAAATGAAATATTCCATGTAAAACAGAAATAGTACCTGAGACATAGCCTGGGCCCAATCAATGTTAGCTGTTCATATTATTGCAAATATTGGAATTGTTAATATTAAATACCATTAAGTTTTGAGGAGAAAATCCATGTATCTTGGCTATGGTTGCATCCTTAGCAACTAGCTCTGTGCCTACCTGGCACATGGTTGACACGTGTTCCTTCATTTGTCATAAATCATGGGCAAATGCATGAATATGTAACTCAAGAACTATTCCAAGGTCTGTAGAGAAAATATGTAAGATTCCCTGGAAGAAATAGAAACAAACATAATTACTGGACGCCCTAGAAGTATTTTCAGATTCACAGTGACATAATGATAGATGCAAAATATCTCATGCATTAACATAGAAAGTCAATATCAAGCTTAGTCGCTATGTATAAGGCCTGCAAAAAATTGTTTAAAAAAAGATGTAAGTAAAATAGTAGTAGAAAATAAAACTGACATATTATTGTCTCATGTGCTCATACAGCAACGCATTCTTTGTATAAATTAGTATATCCTCAAACAACACTGAAAGAGAAACAAATATACTTATTGTTTCATTATCTGTTTGAAGCCCATTTACTAGCATAGTCAAGAATTTTTTGTTTCAGGAGGTGGTGGAGAGGATATGGAAAAACTCTATTTCTTTTCTGGCTTCATGAATGTTTTCCCTAATGAGTTAACTTCCATTTTACATTGGATAAGTTTTTGTTTTCTTAGTGAGTGACATAATTCCACTGGAAATTATAGTCTTTTATGCTAGATATTACAGAGCTATTATAATGGCTTTGAAACAGAAGACTGTTGTAATGGTTTTATTGGAAAGGGGTTTGGAAAAGATTGCTTGTGACTTCCTTAGAACCTGAGGAAAATCAGTAGTATGTTGAGAGCACACTGCATGTACATTTTCCTCCTATTGTCTGGCTAAACTTAGCCAGTAGGAAAGCATGTATTTAATTGTTATGAAAACATATATCTCCTAGAACATATAAAAGTAACTTTGGAAATTCTAAAGGCAAATACAGCGACAATAAAAATAAATAAATGGGACTTTATTAAATTATAAATCTTCTGTTCAGCAAAGGAAATAATCAACAGAGTAAACAGACTACCTAAAGAATGGTAGAAGGCCGGGCGCGGTGGCTCAAGCCTGTAATCCTAGCTCTCTGGGAGGCCGAGGTGGGTGGATCGTTTGAGCTCAGGAGTTCGAGACCAGCCTGAGCAAGAGCGAGACCCCATCTCTACTATAAATAGAAAGAAATTAATTGGCCAACTAATATATATAGAAAAAATGAGCCGGGCATGGTGGCGCATGCCTGTAGTCCCAGCTACTTGGGAGGCTGAGGCAGCAGGATTGCTTGAGCACAGGAGTTTGAGGTTGCTGTGAGCTAGGCTGACGCCATGGCACTCACTCTAGCCTGGGCAATAAAAGTGAGACTCTGTCTTAAAAAAAAAAAAATGGTAGAAAATATTTGCAAACTATACATCACTTAAGGGCTAATATCCAGAATCTACAAAGAAATCAAACAAACCAGGAAGAAAAAACAAACAACCTCATTTAAAAAAATAGACAAAAGACATGAACAGAAGTTTTTTCAAAA
>VSMD01122552.1:0-19578 GCA_008750895.1 Mirza zaza
AAAAAAAAAAAAAAAAAAAAAAAGGCCTGAGAGATCCCCTTCACCCTTTCCACTGTGGGAGGACACAATGAGAAAGCACCATCCTTGAACCAGAAGGCATAAGCCGTTACCAGCCCCTGAATCTGCTAGTACCTACATCTTGGACTTTATAGCCTCCAAAACTTTGAGAAATAAATTTCTGTTGTTTATAAGCTACTCAGGCTATGGCATTTTGTTATGGCAGCCAGAACGGATTAAGACATGCAGTTAACCCTGCAATGATGAGTTTTTGCAACTCTAACATCATATTATATATACACCCCATTGCTCAGTTTCCATACCTTTTGTTATATATGGTAACTTTTCATTTCAATGCCAAATTATGGCGTGACTACTATTTTAAAGAGCAATTAAGCATCATTATATGTTGTGTTAAGAATCAAATTCCAGTTTAATAAATACTATTGAACCCTGAGCTCAGCATCAGAGCTACAAAATGATTATGGGACCTCTGTTTCATCATCTGCAAAAACTCAGTAATAATAACGCAATGGTATAATAATACTGTTGTTGTATGCTTTCAATGAAGTAATATATGCACAGCACTTAATAATATAGTTCCTGGCTTGGAGGGTTGCAAGGTTCATTACAACGAGAGAGGCAGAAGGGAAATATAGGAAATGCTGAAGGGGCACAAGCCACTGTGAGCCCTGGGGACAACTGTCACTCCCCTGTCCTTTATTTTAAAAGGGCAGATTACCAGAGAGGCCACCAAGCAAATGACTTACTGTCCTCTGGTTTAGTTTTAACTTTAGATTCAACTCATTCTCACTCTTTTGTGTCTGCAAAACCACAAGAACTAAATGGGGCTTCAGCCAGCCTGGTGGCAGTTGTCTGCCCCCTGCAAATGCTGAGAGTTAGCAGAGCAGAGCAGTGACTTGTTTCTCCTTCAGCTTGGCATTTGGGGTGAGAACTAACAGTGAGAAGGAGCCCATTTAGCAAGGGAAGATAGAGGGGGCATACGAGCACAGGTAGGTGGGCCAGAGACGGAAAGCAACCCAAGGGCTTTCACATCCAGCCCAGATCAGCTAGCTAAGTGAAGGTGGCACCTCGAGTACTGAGCCATCTAGGACTTCGTGAGACATCTAGGCCCACTTTCGCTGGTGCCTGAATTGGAGTTAGAGCCACATCAGGTGCAGACATTCTAAAGACAGAGATACTTGTCCCCAGGGCACCCACTTCACAGCCATGCTCCCAGTTCTTCCTCCCTGTCAAAGAGCTTAGCCAGACGCTCCTACAGGACTGTAGTACTTCTCACACTCACAGCCACTCTGGTGAGGAGATGTCAGACGCTTAAACGCTTAGCCTCCTGCTAGGAAAGAGAAACTAAAGTCAGAGAAAATGTTTTAAAGGGGATTATTTGGAGGATGGGAAAACCATTAAATCAGCATGCTTTTTTCCTGTCTTCCATTTTAAGTGACTCAAAAGGACGGGTGGGGGGGGCATGGGGACAGGGACACAATTCAACACTGAAAGATGATCACTGACAGCTGCAAGCAAATCAGTCTGAATGTTCTCTTCAAAGCAAAGTAGTGCTGTTTCCTGTTACACAGGGTAAGTCTCACTGTGGTTTTTTGATAACAGAACGCTACTTGGTAACATGGAAAAACATTAACAATGTTCATTAGAGAATGAATATGCTTCACTGCTCCAGATTAATGTTGTAATAAAGATATCTTGTCCTTATGTGCCAAATACCTCTCAAGAGAACAAAGAATATCAGAGTTTAAGTCTAATTGAATTCATTTACAAAATGCCAACTAATACAGACAACTCGGTATAATATCCACCCGATCCCATGTAGATGGGTAACTAGGGTTATTGATTTGATTTCACTTGTCCTCAAAATCACAGAGCAATTTACTTAGGGTGACTTCTTAACAACTGAAGCAAAACACTGCACGGACATTGAAGCTTCAGTAATTAGCAGCAATGAAGTTGTTAACATTAAGTTGGCTTGTCTTCTCCATAAAGACATTAATAGGGATAAAGAACAACTTGTTGAATCAACAAAGAGTGTTCCCACATGCAAGGAGGAAAGGACGAGCAAGGCAGAAGAGAACAAAGGAATAGAAAGCTATGCTGTCCAGAATCACAGCCGTGGGAATGAGTGGAGGATGAGACAAGAGAAGGAAGGTGTAGGAGGAGGCAGAGGGACACATTCAAGGAAAAGCTCGGTGGCTAAGGCATTTGAAAACCAGTGGAGGAATGTCTAGATGG
The DNA here is from genome assembly GCA_008750895.1 of Mirza zaza. Lineage (NCBI taxonomy): Eukaryota > Metazoa > Chordata > Mammalia > Primates > Cheirogaleidae > Mirza > Mirza zaza. Next base: position 2,260 of record VSMD01122552.1, read on the forward strand.
TAAGAAAAGGGAGCTAATCATTTTTGTGGCAGCATCTGGAACTGCCTGGAGGATGGAGAAAGGCCCCGGAGAAAAAGGTGGCATATATCATTGGTTTCCATGGTGATGATGACAGTGTCACTATCAGAGCATTATGACTTCAGAATAGGAATGAGGATATAATAATAGCCTATACTAACACGTCCCTTTTAAATCCCTCCCCAAGCTCTTGGTATTTATTCATTAATTTTTTGCGGCACCTGTGAAGTCAGGAGCATCGTCCATTTTATTTTAGAGATTAAGAAACCAAAATAGGATCAGTCTACATGGCCACAATGACTGAAAAGGTACATTGCTGCTAATCTTTCACCCTGCTCTATATACTTGTGGGATGATTGGTATAAAGACTGTTCCATTGGTGCGCATAATAAATAACATGATGAGTATTTTGAGTTAATCATTCTTGGAAAATGTACGTTGAAGCAATGGAGAAAAAAATGATTCTAACAAGGGTTCTTAGGTATTTTCTTTGCTTACAAAACATGAAAAGGCAGAAATTTCAAGGTTTTCAACAGCTCAGCATTGTTTTTCAAATGTTTTACATCAAAGATTGCCTGTCCATCTTCCCCTCTTTTTTTCACTTTTATTGCAACTGGCATTCTTTCAGGCTTTTTTATTTTTTTTTCTGGGCTTTGTTTTACTTTAGACTTCATTCTTCCCCTCTTCATTCATCTGCTCCATAACCCTACTTCAAACAAGCCCTCAAAATCAGGGGTGGGAGCCATGGCTATATCACTATAAGATTCTTAGTAAGACACTGATTAACATGGAGACGAAGTTTGTATTGCACTTGAGGCAGCTTTGGAATCAGACAAACTGTGTTCTAATTCTGCTTCTGCCACCAGCAAGGTGACTTTGGACCAATTACTACTTAATTTTCTCCAACTGTAAAATAAGATTATTTTAGTATATACTTTCCAGGGTTGTTGTGAGGATAAAATCAGATAAAGCATATGGATCAATCAGCAAGAGTTATTGCTGGGGCTATGAAAACCCAGGAGTCCCTCTCTAGGTAAATCTCCTACTTTCTCATCCCTCTTTCACAATCCCCATCTAAAACACCTTTTGAAACTAACCTCCTTTGGGGTTTTCTCTCTGCTCCTATCTTAAGGACAAAGAGAAAGAATGCTCAAAAAAGCTAAGTTCATGTTTAGTAACTATTAGAATCTTGAGAAGTGGCTGGATGATTATAGATCCAAAGACTAAAGTTTTTTTTCTTTTTTTTAATAGAGATGGGGTCTCACTCTGTTGCCCAGGCTGGAGAGCAATGTTGCAATCATAGCTCACTATAGCCTCGAACTCCTCAGCTCAAGTGATCCTCCTGCCTCAGCCTCTTGAGTAGCTGGAACTACAGATGCGCACCACCATGCCCTCAGCAACGAAAGTTTTCATTCTGTGTTTCCCCTTATGAACTAACTGTGTGATCTTGGGCAACTACTTAACTTCTCAGACCCTTAATTTCCTCTTCTGTAAAATGATATCACAACACCTACTTCTCAGAGATCTCATGAAGATTAAAAGTGATTATAAATGTAAAAATTGCTTTGTAGAGGAGCATAGCACACAATAGATTGGTGTTCAATAGAGTGTGAACTGAATGTGACTATGAATTAAAAATGTTCACTGCAATTCTCAGTTTCTAGAATTTAACAATAATTAAGTAAATTCCAGTATATCCTAGGATGCAGTTACTAAAATCATGGAATAGAAGAATAATTATTGACATGGGAAAGTACTCATGATCTATCATTATTAAGTAAAAAGTATTTTATATCATTTTTGTTTTTAAAGAACACTACAAACACACACACACACACACACACACACACACACAGATAGGAAAAAGGGTTGTAAGGATTTTTGCCAAAATATTAATGGTGATTATCTCTAGATGATGGTCTTATAGGTTGGGGGTTCTCTGTTCTCTGTGTTCTGCACTAAGCATGAATTCTTCTCTCTTTAGAGACAGAAAATAAAAATAAATATTCTATGGTAATGAAAAATGTATGTATGGTGATTCTTGGGTATTATAACGCATGACAATGGCAGTAAAGCACTAAAAGCAGCAGGGAATGTGGAGAAAGGAGCAGAGTGGCCAGGAGGTGGGGAAAGGGAGAGGGGAGAGAAGAGGTCAGAGCAAGGGCACGCAGTAGGTCAGGGCTGAGAATCAGAGGAGCTTTGTCTTCTTCCAAGCACATGTAGCTGGGATGGCCAAAAACCCTGGGGGGATACAGGGCCATGTCCCAGCCAGGTAGGCCACAGACATTCAAAGTTCACTGGGGAACTGGGAGCCGGTAGATTTCTGAGCCCACGAGGCTTTGGACCACCCTGACTTTCCTATCTCAGATCCACAGAAAGGATGATTTATTTGCCTGCTTACGTAAAAGCTAACTGATGACCTAGATGGCCTCCCGTGTGGCTTTCAAGCCTAGGAGACTTTGATTTACTAGGATTTGATTCACTGTCTTCCAATGAGCAATAAAGCAAAAGCTATCACCACTAGGTGGCATGCCCCAAATACTGTTTAACTTTGAAACTGGCAGAAAAGTTGGTATCTCAGGGAACCACAGACATGCTATAAGTCAAAAGCATTGTTAGAGGCAACAAGATGAAGATCCTTAAAGGTTTTCAGTTTCTCCCTGTTAAAAACAAACAAAAAACAATCAAGCAAAACCAACCCTACAATGACAAACACTCCTCTCCTGAATGATAAATTCGAGGTGTTTCTCATGGATAATGTTGTCTCTCAAGGTGTTTCATCCTAGGATCCCCTTGGAAGACTTGCCCCACCCCAATCAGTGCCTATAACCAACAACCTCCTCCTTTACCAACCAAAATAAATAAATACCCCCTATAATATTCCCAAAGCAGAAGTCTGTGATGTCATCAAAGAATAATGTCCAACCATAGATGTAAGATTAGTATTAGTGGAGGTAGGGCAAGAAGGGGCCCCTTGTAGGATATATTATAGTTGAGGAAGGACAAGAATAGTACCTAGGCCAAAAAGAATAAACTCCTTTTGACCTACTAAGCTTCTCTTTCTAAATATCAGTGCAACTGTCAGGACCTCTATATTAAGCCAGAGCTTAATTTAGTCATTTACACCTTAATGTGGATTACTTTCCTCTGCTGTCTTTTCTCCTGAATGTTACAAGCTGTTGGTTATTCTGCAAGAACAGGATTTTGGTTGAATGGGTAAAGAGAAGAATGATTTGAGAGCAAATGAAAGAAGGATCCAGAAAGGCTAGGGTAGGGTAAGACCTTGAGCTTGAAGGCTCTGCATGTGACTGCCAAGGGTCACCAAACTCTTGGCATTTTTCAGTGAGGAGAGAGCAGATGGAAAAATAATTAGAAGGAAGGGCTGAAATAAAGGGATGTAGCAAGACACATTTTGCATAATTCACAGATTTGCTTAGGAACGTCTGAATCATAAAGCGCTAGTGATAACACATGAAGAAATACAGGCAATTTGGTATTTTCCAACTATATAACTCTAACAGGAAATTACCCAAATCTTCCTTTATTTAAATAAATTAAATAAGTGAGATGTGACAATAAATACAAAAACAAGTTTTTTTTAAAAGCAAACACACATGTATATACACACAAATGTGTTATTATCCCTTTCAAAGTACTTACCTTAGGAAGCTAATCACTCATTTTAATAAAGTAAACCATTTTGGAAACTGTTCCTTTCAAATTGATTTTAGCAACTGACACATGTCTTTTGAAAAGCTATAGTGCTAACAAAACATCCTTCTTTTTGAAAGTGGATTTCATTTGTTGATAGAACCAAAAGTCATTTGGAGCTAAATTTGGCAAGCAAATAGGAAGGGTAATAAATAAGAACATTCCATTTCTGGTCAAAAATGAGGTGTGGCTTAGAAGTATGGGTTAGGAGTATGTGCTCTGGTATCAGGCTTGGGCCATTCCACTGTTTTATTAGCTTTGTGAACATAAGCAAGCTATGAAATCATTCTGTACCTCAGTTTCTTCATCTATAAAATGTAGGTGGTTATAGTACCTACCTGGTAATGTTGCTATGAGATTAAATGAGATAATGCCTGTAAAATACTTACATGATGCTGGTATATACTATGTGTTAAATAAATAGTAGCAGTGGTAGTAGTAGCAATAGCAATAATAGCAGAAGTAGCAGCAGCCACAGTAAATATGTGGCTTATAAACAAACTCAAGTAAGATGTGCAACGTTTGGGAGATAGACACACTTGAAACTCCTACTAGAGGGGGGAGGGGGGCATGGCCAATATATATAACCTAAACACTTGTACCCCCATAATACGCTAGAATAAAAAAAATAAAAAATAGGAAAAAAAAAAAGATCATGGAAGAAGGGAAGATGCACAACTTGAAAAAAAAACAAAAAACAAAAAAGAAGTATTTAAAAAAGAATACAGTCTCCCAAAGCAGCAACTTCAATAACCACACTGTGCATGCATGTGTGTTCTGACATATTTTTTTGATGTTCTTTTTTGCTTATTAACCCACCTTTATTTAAACTCAGGTGGCACATATTTTCCAAAGAGCTTCCTCCAGTTGGTGAGAATATTCAAACAGGAAGCTTCTGCATCAGTGGTTTTAAATTATTGTACCAATACATTAGAATTAATTAAGATGTTCTATTCTCTAGACATGTCAAATTGTGTCTTTTTTTAATTCACAATTAAGATATGTCAAGTTCATGCTAAAAAAAAAAAACCCTGCTAAAATAGATCTAATCAGTCACTGACTAAAATAGACCTATTCAGTCAATCAATAAATAATTATTGACCATAAATTTTAGACTGTATGGGCTGGCCTCTGGGCTAGCCACCAGGGATGCAGGGATGAACCAAATAGACATAGCAGACCGACAGGAAGTTCTTGGATTGTTATAACTACTTCCAGCTGAGGGGCACACACACACACACACCACACACACACAGCATCTCTGGAAGAACACTCAAGGCACTGGCAATAGTGGTTGCCTACCATTTTATAGTACTTTGAACTGTTTGCATTACCATGTGCATGCACTACCTTTTCAAAAAGTAAACAGAAACTGAAAATAAAACTTTTACATACACCAAAAAAAAATAGTTTATTCATGTCTCTGATGCTGATCCATCTCTTTGAACTAAGTGAGATCTTTGTGCTTACCTCCTCACTTAGAAAGAAAATTAAATCGTTCACTTCAATATAGTACTATCATTGATCTCCCACTCACTAATTACTCCTACTTTCCCTTGTAAGCAAGCACACACTAACAGTGTGCCATGGCGGTGGCCTGTTGAAATGCTTTCTTTGCTAAACAAATTTGGTGGTGGAGGGGTTATTAGGATCTCGCCATCTGGCTGGGCAACCACTTCTGAAGCTGGTGAGCAGGGTCTGAGGACGACATGGCAGAGCCAACATGCATCCTCTTCATCCATCAGCGGCCCATCTCCCCTGAAGGCACTAAGCAATGACCTTCCTCCGTGAATGCGGAGGCTCATTTTCCTCTTTGAGGCTCATTGCTGTGTGCTCGACTCCAGAGAGCACATATGTCCTTCTGCTTTAACCTTGTCAAGAATCCATCCATCAATCTACTAGCTAGCATTTTTTACTCATCTCCCACATTCAAGGTACCGTGATGGATGCTTTGGGGATGTCAAGAAATATAACAGTGTGGTTTCTAACCTGTAAGAGTTTATTGTCTAGTTAGAGAGCTAGAGCACATAACAATTCAAAAGGTGGAATCATACAAGTAGAATATTAAAAGTGAAAAATTACGAGATTAAAAGAGCAGGGGCAGTAATATTTAACAAATGATCAAATGCCTGTGCATTGTGCTAGGTGCTTCACATGTACTTTTCACTTAATCATCCTGCAAGCCCCACTTTTAACTCCATTTTATAGACTTAGAAATGAAGAAAGTTGCCTAAAACCACAAAGCGAGATAATGGCAGAGCCTGTGCTAAACCTTAGGCAAGTCTGATTCCAAGGCTCTGCTTCTGACTCAAGCTTTGCCTTTCTAGTGTACACCATGCTCCCCACAGAACATGAATGCTCCAGGAATTAACCAGAGTGAGTTTTCACTCTCAGTGGTAACATAAGACATCACAAATAGGATGTGAACTTTGAGGAAGCCTTTAAAGGGTTAAAAAAGCCAAGGATGGGTAGCATGTTGTAAGGTAAAAGAAGGGAGAAAAGCACACTTTTTTGAGACAGAGTGTCACTCTGTTGCCCAGGCTAGAGTAACGGGGCATCAGCCTAGCTCACAGTAACCTCAAACTCCTGGGCTCAAGTGATCCTCCTGCCTCAGCCTCCTGCATAGCTGGGACTACAGGTGTGCACCACCACACCCGCCTAATTTTTACTATTTTTAATAGTGATGGGGCCTCACTCTTGCTCAGGCTGGTCTCGAACTCCTGACCTCGAGCAATCCTTCCACTTTGGCCTTCCAGAGTGGCACATTTTTGTTTTTAAGAAACGACCTGTACTATGGTATAGTGATGGAAAAGCCCAAGCTGGTGAGAAGAACATTCGGTGTTTGTGCCCGACCCTGTGACCTGCTCTTCTCAGCAGCCAGCTCACCCATAAGCGAGCCCTTCTCAGGTGGCAGTGCCCTGGGCACACACTGGGAACAGCATGAGCTGAGCAGCTCAAAGCCTTACATGTGCCCTTAGGGATTCCTGGTGTATGTCAGAGACTCATCATACAAGACCAGCAATTTTACTTGATTATAAGTAATGAATATATTAAAACATACAGATATTTCAGAGTAGAATCCAACATTAACATTAATTTTTTTGGTACAAGGCATTGATGTAATGCCATGCTTGTAATGGGAGGCACCATGTGTTCTGGCCCAGACATCTGGGAACCATAACTTCGCTCTCCTTTGTCACCGAGGCTTTCTCAGGTAGGGACTGAGAAGTGCTAGGATGGAGGAGACACGCATGTGGCAGCACATGATGCTGTGGAGACCAAACGCAGAGGAAAAGGGGGTCCATCATGGTCTTCCAGGTCTCTATGTTCTGATGTCTCTTGTCATCCAAACTCTCATGTTGTTTTGTTTCTTGTTTTGATTAATTAGTAAAGCTGTCATGAGGCACCTTCCATGCGCATTCCCTGGTCCTGATAAGTCATCCTCAGCTTTGCTCTTTTTCTCACACCCTCCCTACATCTGATCCATCAGCAAATCCTGTAGTCTCTACCCAGCAAATGTACCCAGAAGCCACCAGCGCCACCATCTCCACTGCCTCCGCTCCAGCCCAGCGCTCAGTGTCACTCTCTTGCACTGTGGCCGTAGCCTCCCAACTGGCATCCCACGTCTGCCCTTGCCTCGAGAGTCTCCTCTCCAAGGCAGCAGAATGCTCATGCTATAACATGCATCAGATTGTGAGACTGCTCTGCTCCAAGCCCCCCAGTGACATCCTATCCCACTCCACAAAAGCCCAAGCCCTTCAAATGGCCTGCAAGGCCCACCCGTCCTTCTCACCCACCTCCTCATTCTCCCTGCTCTCGCCATTCCCCAGCCACACTGGCCTCTTTACTCATTCCAAGCAGGACACCTCCTTCCTCAGAGCTGTTGCATTCTCTGTTCCTTCTTCCTGAGATGCCCTTCTTCAGAAATCCATGTGGCATTACCCCTCCCCCTCCAGATCTGGGCTTAAGAGTCACTTTCTCTGGGAGACCCCTCCTACCTACCCCGACACGCACTGCTATGGACATCTGACATACCGCGGATTATACTTGTTTACTGCCTGCATCTCTCCACTAAAATGTCTCTTCCGTGAGGTCTGTTCCGCTGGTATTTCATTCACTCCTAGCACCTCGAACAGTGTCTGATGCATAGTTGATATGCAACACATAACAGTTGAATAAATGAGTCTCTTTGGTAGTCCTCGGCCCAAAAATGTTATTGCCTTTTCGTCTTTATAAAGCATAGATGAAACTAAACTACCGACCAAGAGACAAATAGAAATTACACTTAAATAAAACTTAAAACAAATTGTAGAATTTGTATAGTATAATCTCACTTTCGGAAAAATTATATGTGTGTATGTACATCACTGAACACTAACTATATGCTAGCAGGTTGATAAACATTATACATGGGCCATGTACTACACTCTTACCTAAATGTTTGCAATTGTTTAATAAAAGCTCTGGAAAATACATACCAAACTGTAAAATAGCAGGAGTGAGGTCTGAGGGAGTGAGAAAACACAAGTTTTCACTTTATATATTAATAGGTCTCCATTTAGTTGAATGATTTACAATGAGAAGGTATTATTTTATATTTACAAAAAGAAAGACATCTCAAGAAACTGAATATCAGTGTCAGTTCTACGGAAACTTTTCCAGTTTCATTTTTTTAACTTCTCACAGAATGGTTTCCTCGGATTGGAGCCTCCAGGCCTGTGCTAATTGCACTCTCTCCCAGGAATTCTTTCTTGGCTACTATAGAAAATATTGCAGGTGTCTGTGCTATCCGGAAAGCAAAGGATTGTGGTGCTTTCTTTTTTCCTTTGAGCTGCATTTTTTTAAGGTTTCTTGTTCCAATTGGCACAGTTATGAAATGAGAAATACTATACACGAGATTGCCACAATCCCTATTTTTGGCCTGTCTTTATGTTCCACACATTCTTAAGATTCCTATCGCTTCAGTATCTTCGATTTTCCACATGCACAGCCCAACAGCGCGGTGCAATTGTCCCTCGCAATGCTGCACAACCACAGAACCATGCCGAGCCCTGCTGCGGTTTCAGAACACACGGGGGCTTTTCTTGGCTTCAGCTGCACAGATGCCCAGGAAGGCTGTGGGGAGGATTCTTAAGGTCTCCACGCAGAGGCCAGGCCTGTCAGAACACAAATGGCTCCACCCCGTCAGGAAGAGACACTGTGTGTGTGTGTGGGGGGCAGCCTGCCTGGGTCCCTGTGGCTCGTGGCTGTCAGTTCAGCTGGGCAGCGTGGGCTGCGGTTCACAAGGCAGCAGAGACTTTACCACCTACCACATCTGGGCCGAGGACAGCTACTTCTCAGTGACCACGCCCTTTCCCAGGCCGGGCCCACAGGAAGTCAGGCAGAGAAGTGAGGAGGCATTGCGAGCTGTGGGAACCACACCAGCTCCCCATGCTGCTGACAAAGATCTACCCCGCCCCTCACCCGAGAAACTAGCCCAGAACCAGCTTTCCTCCTCCTGCTCTGAGCCCTCTTGCCCCGAGTGGCTGACGTGGGTGATGTTTATACTCATTTTCTCACACTTAAGGAGGTTTGGGCGCAAGGGTCAACTTGCTCACCACCCAGACTGCACACAAGAAAGAAGCCTTATGCTGAAACAGGTTCAGCCTCCATTAACCAAGCCATGCAAACGGCAAAAACTAGATAATGTCACACACACACACACACACACACTCACACACACGTATTTTTAATGGTAACAGTGGTTGCCAAATACTTGGTTTCAGTTGAGTGTTGGTGGAATGTACAATCTCTCTGAAAGGCAATTTGTCAACATGTAGCATGTACCAAAAGCCTTAAAGGTTTCCATATCTACTAGTAATTCCACTTCAAGAACCTAATCTAAGGAAACACAAAATGTACATACCAGGATGTTCCATACTAAGGTTACATCTATAAATATACAATACTTTAAAGCCATTCAAAATAATATTTTAGGTTTTAAAGGGAATGAAAATGTCATCATGATAAATGAAAACCCCCATATTTATATAAAATTGTACATATTCTCATATAAAAATATGTGTGTGCATATGTGTAATACATGTATGTGAGTGTTTCTGCATGAGCAAAGAGAGAAAGAGAGAGTGCTTCCTTTCTCTCGAGCTACCCTCTACTCTTGGCTTTGGATCACTACACGCTCCCCTAGTTTTTTCCTAGTCCGTTGGCTGTTCCTTTGCTCTCCCATGCTGCATCCTCCTTCTTTGCCCAACCGATACTTTTTGGAGGGGCTCAGTCTCAGTCCTCAGACCTCCTCTCCATCAGCATGCACCTCCCTAGCCCAGTCCCATCTCTTTCACAGCCTCTCTCGGCTCATGATCCTCAGGTTAAAGTGTTGTGGCCCAACCTCTTCCTCTGAGCTCCCTAAAAACATCCAATGGGCTACTAGAAATTTCCACTCAGGTATGAAATTTTCACTTAACCTTCTCATATCCAAAATTAAACTCTTGATTTCCACCACCATCCATCCAACACACACACACACACACACACACACACACACACACACCTGGTTCTCTCTCATGGCTTCCCATCTCAGTAAATGGGTCATCATGTCACCAGAAATGGGACTAGAAACCATGATGTCATCCTTCTGATGTCTTCCTTCTCTCCTCCTCTTGCATCCAATCCATTAGCAAATCCCATCGTCTCTACATTCAAAATATGTGCCAAAGCCAACACGTCTCCTCACCTCCACTGCCCAACCCTCTTCCCAGGCCACCAGCATCTCTCCCCTAGAATTCTATGAGAGCCTTCCCAATTGGTTTCCCTGAATCCTCACTGCCCGCCTTGAGTTTCCGCACAGCAACTAACAATCCTTTTAAAAAATAAATCAGATCAAAAGGCATGAAACCTATGACCAAAATGTTAGAAGTTATCCAGGAATGATGAGATTATGGGGTGTTCTTATTTTATTGTCAGCTTCTCTACGATCTGACAAATTTGTAACAATAAACACATTTCACTTTTACCAGTAAGAAATCAAAATGTTGTTTTGAGAAAAACAAAATTACAGGTTTCAGCCTGGAACATTAGGCATTTATCTCCCATGAATCAGCTCTGGCAAACCAGTACTGTACAAGCGATAGGGACGTAATGAGTCCCCAACCTCCAAATGCAGCAGCAAGGAGCAACAGAGGAATGTCCTAAACTGAAGTAGCAAATACACGGCATTTGTGATGCCACTTCTGTCTCCACAAAATGGACATCACTAAATGATTGTCACGATTGCCAGCTTAGCTGGGATGCAGCCTCAGCACCCTTCTCTACATAGAGGCAGTCATTATTTTTTAATTAGAGTTGACAATGAAGAGGAAACATATTTGTCATCTGTAACAAGCACTCTAACCCAGGATTGCGAAGTTTTAAATCATTAGGTCATTAAATATGAAATGTCCGATTTTGAATCAAACGTGTAGTTTATTACATCCCAAACAATAAGTAGTACAATTAATCAAAGTATGCGCCTAAACTATTGACACAGTTTTGCCATCTTAATGGTAGCTTGTTTATGCCAGCAGCAAAGAAGCCTGGGGAGCAAGCGGCAATGAAATTGAGAGAGGCGTTTCCCACAGCTTGTTGAGAACTGAAAATTTTTCCTTGCAAGAAGTGGTCCAAAGCGGATGACAGAGTTTCCAAGTCTAGCCTCTGTAGTTTGAGAGGCATTGTTTGTGCAACATGTCACCAAGTGTTGTCTTGCAAGAGGATTGGCTTGTCTCTATCGACCAATCTCGGCTACTTAATCACAAGCATCCTCATCATTTCATCCAGTTGGTTGCCGTAAACATCCGCTGTAATCAACTGACCAGGTTTCATGAAGCCGTAGTGGATAATACCAGTGCTAGACCACCAAACAGACACCTTTAGCTTTTTCTGATGAATATTTGGTATTGGACTGTGTTTTGGCACTTCATATTTATCCAACCATTGTGCCAAACGCTTGACAATTGTCAAAAAGAATGCATTTTTCATCACACGTAACAACACAGTGTAGAAATGGTTTGCCTTTATGTCATGACAGCAAAGAAAAGCAAGCTTCAAGACGATTTCTTTTCTGATTTTCATTTAACTCATACAGAACCCATGTATCCAGCTTCTTTACCTTCCCTATTTGTCTCAAATGATCCAATATTGTTGGAACAGTAACGTCAAACTTGCTGCTAATTCACAAGTAGGTTAAGACAGATTCATTTCCACTACAGCTTTCAGCTCATCATTATCCACCTTGGTCTCACCCACATGGCTCATTTTCAAACTTAAAATCACCAAAACAGAACTTCTCAAACCATCGATGTACTTACTGTGCGCATTCATGAGCCACATCCTTCACAAATACTTTGTTGATATTTCGAGCTGTCTGTGCTGCATTGGTTCCATGACAGAACTCATATTCGAAAATAGTACACACTTTTTACTTATCCTTGGTTTCACAAAATTGCTCTAAAAAATGTGGAAGATAATCGTAAGCCAAAATGTGCGTTTGAAAGACCGAGGATGTACCTTCGCAATAAAAATAAAACAAGAAGTGTCAGAGTGAAATGTCAGAAATATCAGCAGTCAAACTTAGTACTTAAGGAAATCGGACATTTCATACTTAATAACCTAAATCTTATGCTCCTTCTTAAATGAATACAGTGTACTGAAATGTTTTCAAATCACTTTTACATCTAAAGTCTCACATACCTTCACAAAACCTTGGAAGGTGGGTAAGAGCAGATATTTTTACCACCCCTTTAATGGAACTAAGGGTCACAGAGGTTAAAGTCACACAGCAGAGCCCTGGTCTGCTCCTTGCCACACTCCCTTGTGCCTTTCCATGGTTGCCACAAACCTCTGACCACAGCAGAGACAAACGCAGGGCCAGGGTTAGCACCGAAACTGAACAGAGACTGGCTGCAGGTTATGGGAAACTTGTTTCTATTAACAACTTTGAAAATAAATAGTGGAGAAACAGAAGAAGTGAAGTTCACAAATTTCATAACAAAAGCCATCCTCCTCTTCACGGGTGGGGCCTCTGGAAGCCAAATGTGTTTGTTGGTTACCATAGCAACCACGAACCACTGGCCATTTGACCTATTCTGAAGTGACTTTTTACTTGGGACTTCCAAGCCTGCAAAGAACACATTGCTCAACTGAATTTAGCATTTTTTTTCACATTTTGTTGTTGCCTTCTCTGCGGTAGTACACAGGTTCGGTGCCCAAGAAAAATAAAGTATCCACATGAAGGCCACAGAGCGGTATACAGATTCCCACGGCTGTCCCATCTATCTGAAATAAGCCGCTTACTCCATAGGCCACCAAGCAATTCTGATTGCCCCTGGAGATAGCGCGACCCCTGTCCTCCTGTCCTCGGCAAGCCGATCCATGGAAATTCCAGGGCAAGAAATAAGTGGAGAAAACCCAAATTCCCAAAGGCACATGAGTGACAGTCGAAAACAGAAAAGACTTCCATGAAAATTACTTTTGTACGATAACATGCAGGACAATGTGGCAACATCAGCAAGTGGGGAAGTTTGTCTTTTATTCAATCTCCTCTTTGGGTTCCTCCCCCCCACTCCCACCCCTCCCCCCACACACACCCCACCCTGCCATTAATTGCACCACCTGCTCCCACCCCCCTAAGGCATTCTCTGCCCACCCTGCCAGATACCCAAAGGTAAGATTCTTTATATATTTTCTTATCTTTTTGACTCCAATTTTGCAGTAAAATGCTCTCTTTGGAGAACATGTGAGTGAGGGGGGTCATTCTTCGACCAGGAAATTTCTTCTGATATTATAATAAGACTGATCCTGATATAAACTTGTTCTACATACTTTCAGCGCAGGGGCGGAGTGGAGGTAAGGGAAATACAGAGCACTGGATTGTGCTGCCAGCCCCGCCCACTGTAACCCAATTCCATCCCCCTCTGCCTGAAGACCACAGCCGGGGGGTGGGGGGATCCACAGTCCTGTTTCACTTTGCTGCAAGAATGTCATTTCCCTTCCCCTAGCCACTCTGCAGCTGCTGTTGGCAAATGTGATCCTAAGACTTCCAGGTGTGCTGGGGAGAATGGTTATGCAATAGCGCACGTCCCAGTGGAAACAACGATGGGCCGGAGTCACAACACCAGGAGTGGAACACGGTACCGGCCCTTCCACTTGTTAATTATGTGTGTGGGCTCTGTCTGATTTCCTCTTCAGGGTATCACTTGCTACCAAGTGCGACGTGCTCATATGATATTGATACAGCATTAGCAGGGCATACCATGGATGCCAACACAGATGCTGGAGAGGTAAAGTGAGATGAGAAAAACAAAGTGAATAAAAGAAATAATACATCGATACATTGCTCTCAGGTGTGCCTAATGGCCGTGCAGCCCAGTAACATTTGGGTGTTCTACTAAATATGTGCCACACTAAGGCTAGTGTAAATGTTAACTCAATTATGATAATGGGATCTATGCAGGGCTATTTGCTCACAACCAAAACAGAAAAGGACTCCCCATCCCCTCCATGAAGAGGGAAAATGGTATCTCTAATGTACCTCAGGTTACAATCTCCTAAATTGGCCAACTCTCCATCTGCACTTTCTGCTTTACTCTGTGCTACTTGCAAACTTCCCAGCTCTGTGCATCCCGTGAATTCCCAGGTTTGCTCAAGGCCCAGGACTGGGGAAAGAAAACTAGGGCCCTCAGGGCAGACAATGACATGTCAATCAAGATGGCTGGTACTCCCTCATGGGAGGCCAAGGCAAGCTAGGAGGATCCAGGCCACAAGCAGGTGGGTGAGAAGGAAGTGGGCTCGTGATGAGGAAGAGGTGCCTGTGGAAGGAGAGGACACTGTGGTCAGCTGTGGGGACTGCTGAAGGACCAACACCAATGCCTCAGGGCCTTGAGGCCACAAGGAAGGTATCCGCTAAGAAAGGCCACTGGATGCCCAGGGCTGGGCATGAGTGGGCCTTCCCCGTCGGCCCAGCTCTCCAGAGATGTCCCTTGTGAGGGGCCTCTACTACTCCTAAGGGGGCCGAATCCTCACAGCAAGACTCCTAACCAGACCCCCAATAGGTCTGAGAAAAATAAACCAGGCTGGAAAACAATTCTCTATCACCAGGCCAAAGGGCAGAGTTTAAGGGAAAGCCATGACTCCACTTTTCATGTTAAAAAATCACAAAAAATACAAATCACTAAATCTGAGTCGGATCTATTGTCATCCTAAAAACAGCAGCTCTGGACCCCGCTTCAGGAGTGAGGCTTCCCATCTGGGTCAGCACTATAGGGTGGATAGGAAAATGTAAGGAAACAGGGTAATTTGGGGGTGCAGTTATATGTTTGCTGCCTGATAATCACAGGGTCCTAAAACGCTAGACTTGGAAGGAATATGGTCCTCCACACGCAACAGGGAGAGTGTGGGTCACAGGATGAAGACAAAGAACTCACCAGCCGGGCTCCCTACCGCCACCCCACACACCCAAATATTAATATTTCAGTCAGTGCTAGGATAGGGAAGTGTATCCTTGCATCCTGTCAAAGAGAAACTTTCAGGGGCTTCCCACTGCCCTTTCAATGAAACCCAAACCCCTGACCAGGGCCTTTGAGGCCTGGAAAACCTCACCTGGGCTGCTGCCCCCCAGCTCTCCCCAACTCAGCCGCTCCACCCCTTTCCCCTGCCTTGGAACCTCTGCACACGACATTTCCTAGCCTGGACCTCAGATGCCATCTCCTTCACACACACCCTTTCTCATCCTCATACACCTCCAGAGGCGCCCCCTCCTCAGTCACCCTGCAAAGGCCATGGAGATGTGTGGTGTCCGGTCACAGCAGCAAACAGCAAAGCCCCTGCCCTAGTGGAGCTTACATGTTAGTTGGTGGAGACAGATAATAAATAAACCAGAAACTATTATACGCATTCTGCCAGAGGTGGGGGCAAGGACTGTGGAGAAAAAAGCACAGTACAGAGTTGAGCGCTAAGAGAGTATGGAGAGGAGGCTATTACTCTATCAAAAGATCTTTCTCAGCCTGGCGCGGTGGCTCACGCCTGTAATCCTAGCTCTCTGGGAGGCCAAGGTGGGCAGGAGTTCGAGACCAGCCTGAGCAAGAGCGAGACCCCGTCTCTACTGAAAATAGAAAGAAATTAATTGGCAAACTAAAAATATATAGAAAAAATCAGCGGGGCATGGAGGCACATACCTGTAGTCTCAGCTACTCAGGAGGCTGAGGCAGGAGGATCGCTTGAGCCCAGGAGTTTGAGGTTGCTGTGAGCTAGGTTGATGCCACTGCACTCTAGCCAGGGCAACAAGAGTGAGACTCTGTCTCCAAAAAAAAAAAAAAAAAGATCTTCCTCAATGTTCTCACTCTTAGCCTTTAGTCTGTTTCCTTCATAATGCCCAGCAGAATGTGTAACTTTTCAATGCACGGGTTTGTTTGCTGCCCTTTCTAATCTGTCTTCCCTCACTAGAATGTAAAGGCCATGAAGGCAGGAGCTACTGCTACCTTCTTTTCCATGTATCCCAGCACTTACACCTGGGCTAGTAGGTGCTTGATAAATTTATGGATGAATGGATGGAAGGAAGGAAGGAAGGAAGGAAGGAAGGAAGGAGGAAGAAATGAGCAAGGGAGGGAGGGAAAGCCTGGGAACTGTAGGAAAAAGCAAAGGAATCAGAGAGCCTAGAAAAAGACAAGGTGCATGGGAAGATGGTCTTGGTGGGTTTGCCCTCAGGGGCGTATGTATGTGTCTGTGTGTGCCTGTGTGTCGATGGAAGGGTAGGGAATGAGATTGGAGGTTGCCCTAGTTCCATTTAAAGGATTTGAAGTCAAATACACATAGTAACCTTAGGTTTCTGTCACTCCCCTAAAAGGAGGAAACACATGCTCAGAGAGTGATGACACTGTTCGAGGTTGCGCAGCCTGCTGGGATGAGAACCAGGGAAGTTTGCACTCCACAAACTGGAACTGAGACACCACCCTAGAAGCCAGAGAGGGCAGAAGCAAATGTCAGCCCTGGGTCCTCCATGCTGCTGCTGCTGCCTGTGGAAGTTCTATGGTCTCTGAAAGTTTTCAGTGGTTGAGAAGGAAGTGACCTCTGTGAGTGAAATGAGCGCTTGCATAAATTACTGGTGGCAATAGAAATTGATAAATAACACTTTGGGAAGGCAATTAGGCAATAAGCATTATGAAATTTAAACGCCCAGTGAACTTGAAATTTTATTTTGGGTATTTTAAGGGAATAATTCAAAATACGAAAAAGTTTTATGCCCAAAGATATCCAGAGATATTTTAGCAAAAATATTAATAAATTCCAGGAAGTTAAAGTATCTAAAAAGTCCTTATTTCCAACAACAGAAGATTACTCAGTCAAAGTACATCCACTTGATAGAACAGTATGCAGTCATTAAAAACAAAGTACATGAAGACTGGGTAAAATTGAAAATACTTCATATAATGATAAGCAAAAAAAGGTTAAGATTAAAAGTTTTATGTGATATGACCTATAACATTAAAATTACATGATTAATTATATCTATATAAAGTGGAAAATATAATGTGATTGTATTTTCAATCTTTTCAAGGAAAAGTT